>JBBPUP010000221.1:15666-30576 GCA_038094735.1 Exsudoporus floridanus
GACGATCCAGCGAGTGAGTTCTGCAACTTTGAATGGTGCTGACTGGTGCTGTGACATTCTGAGTGAGTGTGCATGAAATCCGCGAAGCATCAGACTTACCTTCTCATACCCTTGTTGTAAAATGTCCGGTGCATTGGTCAGATACCTGAAACTAGCCCACCACGAGCCGAGCCAGCTACTTGACCCTACTGTGGGTATACCATCAAGCTAGGGGAACCAGCCAGAGTTGAGGAAAGCAAGTATTTCCAGCAACCACACTCACTGTAGAACGCTGCAACAACTTTACGGCAAGGACGAGCAGAAAAGCAGCGACAACATAAGTGGGGATGACCGCAGGCAAGTCGAGAGATTGAGAACCCATTGGGAAGGGTCTTTTTCTGCAACACATGCCTGGTCTTTCGACTTTAAAAGCCATGCACCCTGACGGACATGACAGAAAACGTCACCGCGCCTGCCGTGAAACTTGTCCACGGGACAGGTGACAGGTGACAGTAGGTCTGTTCGTGTCGGAGGCAGCTGCCTCCGACACTAACAGACGGTACAGACAGACAGTCTAGATCTGTCCATCTAGACTATCTACTTGTGTGGGTGTCGTTCAAGTGGCAAATTCATGTCGAAGTACTGACATGACTTTTTAAGGCATAAATTCACACCCCCGATTTTTAGACTGCCTGAGTACATCACCTGAGTACATCACCATCACAGTCTGCGTACTCATTGCACACACAAGGGACTTTTAGCGTTAAAAATGCCTCAAAATATATTCCGGACTGGATTAAGTTGGTATATGTTGTCGCTTTAATTAGCTGTATTAATGTATCCCAAGGCACTTGTAATGTTGGAAGCCCCAGGCATGACATTTTTTCAGCGCCTCAGAATAGTAATTTTGATTTGCTCGAAATGTATTCCGAGGGTACCAATGTTGAAAAGCTCAGTCTGTAGTACTACATTTAGTAATTTGTATTTATTTCAACGATATTCCGTGGCACCTAAAATGTTGACAGTCCCGGTGTATATGACTATATTTAGTAACTTTAATTTACTTCAAGGGCACGAAAAATGTTGAAGGCCCGGTCCGTATTACTACGTTTAGAAATTCCAGCTTACTTTCCGACGCATTTAAAATGTTGAAAGTCCCTATTAGTCCGGTGTTTTAAAAGCTGCGATTATCGCCATCGCTTATTCGTTATCAGTACCTGATAAGGATATAATCAATGGCCTTGAGTGGGTAGATCATGATAGGATATTGTCACGTCGGAGTGAACTAATGGCCATTAGAACTACTCCATTCTTCCGAAGAGACCCCTCGAAGCCACGGTCATGTCAATCCTCCATCTTTCAATTGACATGCTTCTAGTCACGGAATTCATTGAGACTATTTGGATGTGGACACCATGGTCAACCCCGTGACATAAAGACGCACAATAGACTTCTGAGTAATGTACTATGTAGAATCAAGGAACCGGCATAACCTTGTTTCCAGTCCCAATCTCGTGAAAAATATAGGAGGAAGAAAAGAAAACCCAGTGGAAGAATTCACGCGTGCGATACACCTAAGCTACACGGGAATCATTCGGCTGACCCTCCTTCCGTACATGACCGCCACACTCGGATCAGCTATCACCCTGGTCCCAAATGCAGCTTCCACGGACGCGCCGAATGGTCCGCCATCTTGACATCATGCACCATCACAATGTGGGTCAGCATAGACTTCAGCTCTGTCGCGGCAAAGGAACGACCCGGACTATATAATACACATTCAACCTTTTTTTCGCAATCTTTGGATTCTGCGAGACGAAATAGCGTACCACGCGTGTCTGCCATGCCCAAAGGGCAGATACTCGGTCGTCGTCGAGACAAATTGATGTTTCACATCCTCTCCGTCCTCTTCACGCAAGTCAGCAAATCGGAAGGGTCCAAATGCATCGACGTTTTCATCAGTGTATGTAACGAATGGATGCGGCGATCATGTGCATTTTGGTACAAATGTACTGCCCGAGAACGTGAAATCCCCCAACGCCTTGCGCGTCAGACCCGCTAACGGATTGAGAGATCAGAGCGACTGAGGCATCGAATGAACGCAGAAAGATGTACTGCTTCCAATGCCTTCGAGACATTGGGGCTCCTTGATGAAGCTGTCCACTTTTTGCATCATGCCCAGGGCAGCCTTCGACCACCCCTCGTTCTCAACTACCGCCTCGACCTCGTCACGGAGAGGCTCGATATATTGAGGATTCGCCGCAAGGTAGAACGACGCATGGGTGAAACTCTGTCGTGTGATGTCGATCAAGCGGGTTCAAGATTTTTGAAGTGTACCTGGGCAGTCGTCTAGCCGCAAAATTGATGATCAATGTATGAGTCGTCAAGGAATTTACCGTGAACTTTGCACCCTCTGCTTCGTCCACACACCATGATAGAAGGTCATTCTATCAAAAGTAAAGAGTGAATGGCGATCTCGTCTGACCGACGAGCTTGTCCGCCCACTCATTCCCGTGCTCGGCATTTAGGCATTTCTGTCGCTGTTCGATGATTGGACTATGAAACGTCCGTCCGTGCCGGTTCTTTTGATCGATCCTCGTAAAGAAACAGACGATCGACCTACAATCACGTTGAAAGCTAGGACTCGCACAGGCAATCGCAGATGACCCACGGTTTCAGAAAGTTCGGGAACAACTTGATGATAGTCCCTCCGTTGATGACATCGAGCGTATACTGAATATTGAGATCGGTCCAGTCAGAGTCACAGTTTGAGAGTGATCGATGTAAGAAACAAAGGATATAGTGGGAAAGCCCACATGATGGGAGTCCAACGAATACTCTGTTGCTCGTTCTACAGATCACCTTCCCCACGCTGGTCAGCGCCGGTATACTCTTCCGTTCTGGTTGTTCTATGCATTGATGACTATCGCACGTATGTGAAAACGGGATGCTTACCATTGCCCGTAAGATCGAGCACATCATCAAAGGCCACGGTCATTTCATTTCGGATCTTCGGATTCAAGACTCTGATGTTCTGAGTCGTGAGCGGATTTGAGGGCTCATGGGAAGGGTTTTCTTCTGCCACACAATCTGCTTCCGCAGTGAAGCCTGTCAATCGCCGAAATGAACGGGTGGCATAGTAGTCACATGCCGAAGGCAGCCACTGCCAACACCGACACCAGCAGCTACATGGAACGGGTGCAACCATGTGTACTCGCTAGGCAAGGATCGATGTAGGGCATTTCCGAGTAGATCTCGATACTTACAAGTATGTCTAAGCGATAAATATAGTGTAACGATACACTTTCGAGGAAACGTAGATTCTCAGAACTTCCGCTATATTGTTTCCTATCCACTGTTCCCTTGTAAAAGGAAATGAAAACGAAAAAGAAAATCTAGCGCAAAAATAGGGCATGGACCGTATACTACACGTACAAGACCACGCTCAGTCAACCCTCCTTCTGAACATAACCTCTGCTTTCTGATCGGCCATCACTGCCGTCCCGAAATGTAGCGATGGTGGACGCGTCGTATTCTCAGCCAATTTGACATCATACATCATCACGATGTAGGCCAACATGGATTTCAACTCGCTTGCAGCAAAGAAACGGCCCGGGCTAACGCACATTGGATCGATTTTCATGACCATTGCAATCAGCAGGAAGAAGAGTGCGTACCACGCATGTCTACCATGTCCGAAGGGTAGATACTCGGTCGTCGTCGAGACAAAGTGATGTTTCACACCCTCACCGTCCTCTCCACGTAAGTCGGCAAATCGGAAGGGCTCGAATCCGTTGGGGTTTTCGTAGATTGTTTCGTCACGGTGTATAGGTCGAATGGCTGTGACGACCATGGTGCCTTTGGGTACAAGTGTACCATCCGAGAACGTGAAGTCTTTCAACGCCGTGCGTTGCATCCCAGCTAATGGGGTTAATCATCAGAGTGGCTGACACATCAAATGAATGCGGAACACGTACCGCCGGCAATGCCTTCGAGACGTTGGCACTCCTTGATAAAACTGTCCACTTTTCGCATCCTACCCAGTGCGGTTTTCGACCACCCCTCCTTCTCAACAATCGCCTCAACTTCCTCACGAAGAGGCTGGATATATTGAGGATTCGCTGCGAGGTAGAAGAGTACATGCGTGAAGCTCTGTTATCTAGTGTCAATCAAGAAGGTCAGAGCGACAACAAGATATTCGAAGCGCACCTGAGAAGTCGTCTAACCAAAAGAAATCGAGAGATTCGATTATTGTATATATAGAAGGAGACAACATCGAGACTCACGTGGACGGCCGCAAAATTGACGACTAATGTACGAGTGACCAAGAACTCTACTGTCGACTCTGGACCCTCTGCTTCGTCTATCAACCATGATAGAAAATCATTCTATCGAAAAACCAATCGTGAGTGCGGATCTCGCCTGCGAGCAAAACTGACCAACAGGCTTGTCAGCCCACTCATTCCCATACTCATTCAGGCATTTCTGTCGTTCCTCAATGATTGGACCAAGAAGTTTTCTTCCCTGCTGGTTGCATTGATTGATCCTCGTGAAGAATCGCGTAGCCATTCTATCACGACATTGAAAGCTAGTCCTCGGATGGGAAGCTGCGGGTGACTCACGGTTTCAGAAAGCTCGGGAACAGGCCGATGATAATCCCTCCTTTAACGACATCGAATGTGTACCGGAGATTGAGATCTATCCAATCAGGGTCACGGCCTGAGAGTGATCGAAGTAAGAAACAAAGGAAATGGAGACTATGTGAAGGCTCACACAGCGGGAGGCCGACAATCACTCTGTTGCCTATTCTGCAGATCACCTTTTGCATGCTGCTGAGCGCTGGGACGCTCTTCCACTCTGGTTGTTCCGTGTGTGAACGAATAGCGGCTGCACGCGAGAGAAAGATGCTCACCGTGTCCTCTAAGATCGAGCACGTCATCAAATGCCGTGATCATCTCATTTCTGATCTCTGGATATAAGACTCCGATGTTCCGAGTAAGCTGTGAGCGGATAATCGGAATATGATAGGGGTTATGGTGAATTTGCTGTCCCATCGTGTACTCGACTTGAAGCGACTGTCGGTGGCATTTATTACAAGTTAATCTCGCTCGAAGAAAACAGTTACACACAACTCTTGTGGCTTCCTCGAAAGAGAGTGTATCATCCGGTGCTCTCCGTAGTTCGTCTATGTGCTTGGGGTTGCTAACGAAGACGACCCAGCGGTTGAAATCTACAACCTTGAATGGCGCTGACTGATGCTGTAATATAGTGCATGAGCGTGCACGAAATGCAGTGCAGGAAGCACAAGACTTGCCTTCTCATACCCTTCTTGCAGAACGTCCAGTGCATTGAACTGAAACTTTAAACCAGCCCACCACGATCCGAGAAAGCCGCTGGACCCAACTGTCGGCGTAGCATCAAGCTGGGAAAACCAGCCAGGGTTGAGGAGAGAATTTATTTCCGGCAAGTAAACTCACCTTGGAAGGCTGGAGTAGCTTTACGGCGACGACAAGGACAGCGGCAGCGACAACATAACCAGAGATGTTTACCCGTAGGTCGAGCAGAGGAGAACACATTGGGGAAGGGCTTGCTTATCAGAGTACCCGCTGGTCGCTCTATATTAATAGGCCGAAGGGAACCATAGAATCCCACACTCTCGTGGACATTTCAAACGGAATAGTTCAGGGGCTATGCGCATGGCCGTCGGCTTGTGTCTGGGGGTCGGGCGAGTGGTACTTCGGCGTCGCACTCTATGCACGATGTCGCTTGCCGCACTTGAAGATCCGGGAGGTCAAGTGAGGTCCCGCAGGAGGTACTGACGCAGGCCACAAGAACGTAAAACCGTAACCGGTATGGAAGACCTGCGCTCGCTGGAACATTTAGAGCCTGCTTCCATCTCACACGATCATTGTGGATATGGAGGAAATTACCTTACCAGTGTCACGTGGCTGATTCAGATGCTCTGGCTTTTTGAGGCTGGCATGAGCAATAGACATCATGAGCTTCCAGGACGCCAGAGAAGACTCGACAACTTCCTGCGCCTGACAACACTCACAGTGAGTGCTCGGGGTATGGTTGATGTGGCGCTGTTCCGACGGAGATTCCGTATAATAATACAACGTTGGCTCGGTGTCTGAAGTTCGTGGTTGGAAACACGACATTTGTCATGCTACAAAGATAGACTTGATTAGGTTCGAATTTAACTTATACGAAGCTAGTTGGCCAACGTCGCTGCTGGGAGAAAAATAAAATAAAATAAACCTGGGAACAAACATTAATCATTGGTAGGGGGGGTTGCACTCGCTGCTTCTAAGAAAAACAATTGTGGTCGGGCGGTCTGCTACGTTAGGTTTCAAAATCTGCTAGGAACTAATGGCTGTATATGTATAGTTTCACTGCCGCCACTGGCATACCGACACCGGCAGCTACATGGAATGGGTGCAACCATACTATGTACTCGCTAGCTTGGGATCGATGTAGGGGATTTCCGAGTAGCCTTCGACACTTACAATTGTATCTGAGCGACAATAGTGGAACAATATACTTTCGAGTAAATGTGGATTCGGGCATATTGTTTCTCGTTCACTCTTCTCTTGTAAAAGGAGATGAAAATGAAACTTCAACTAAAAATGGGGAGTATAATACACGTGGAAGGACATCGCTCAGTCAACCCTTTTTCTGAACATAACCTTTGCACTCTGATCGGCTATCACTGCCGTCCCGAAATTCAGCGTTGGCGGACGCGTCGTATTCTCAGCGAACTTGACATCATATGTCACCACGATGTGGGCCAACATAGATTTCAGCTCGTTTGCAGCAAAGAAACGGCCCGGACTAACACACATTGAATCGATTTTCACGGTCGCTACAATCTGCGGGAAGAAAAGTGCGTACCACGCATGTCTACCATGTCCGAAGGGTAGATACTCGGTCGTCGTCGAGACGAAGTGATGTTTCACACTCTCACCGTCCTCTTCACGTAAGTCAGCGAATCGGAAGGGCTCGAATCCGTTGGGGTTTTCGTAGAGCGCTCCGTCATAGTGTATACATCGAGTGGCTGCGGCGATCGAGGTGCCTTTTGGTATAAATGTACCATCCGAGAACGTGAAGTCTTTCAACGCTGTGCGTTGCATACCCGCTAGTTGGTTGAATCATCAGAGTGGTTGGCGCATCGACTAATATAGAGATACGCACCACCGCCAATGCCTTCGAGACGTTGGCACTCCTTGATGAAACTGTCCACTTTTCGCATCCTACCCAGTGCGGTTTTTGACCACCCCTCCTTCTCAACGGCCGCCTCAACTTCCTCACGAAGAGGAGGGATGTATTGAGGATTCGCTGCGAGGTAGAAGAGTACATGAGTGAAGCTCTGTTGTATAGTGTGTCAATCAAGCGGGTTAGAGCGGCAGTGAGATATTCGAAGCGCACCTGAGAAGTCGTCTAACCAAAAGAACCGACAGATTTAACGATCACTTGTATAGAAGGAGACAACATCGAGACTTACGTGGATAGCTGCAAAATTAACAACCAATATACGAGTTACCAAGAACTCTACCGTCGACTCTGGACCCTCTGCTTCATCCATCAACCATGATAGAAAGTCATGCTATTCAAAAGTTGATCGTGAGTGCCAATTTCGTCTGCGAGCGAAGCTGACCAACAGGCTTGTCGACCCACTCGTTCCCATATTCGTTCAGGTATTTCTGTCGTTCCTCAATGATTGGACCAAGAAGTTTTCTTCCCTGCTGGTTGCATTGATCGATCCTCGTAAAGAATCGTGTGGCCATTCTATCACGACATTGAAAGCTAGGCCTTGGACAGGAAATTGCGGGTGACTCACGGTTTTAGAAAGTTGGGGAACAGACCGATGATAATCCCCCCCTTAACGACATCGATTGTGTACCGGAGATTGAGATCTATCCAATCAGGGTCACGGCCTGAGAATAATCAGAGTAAGAAACAAAGGAAATGGAGACCATGTGAAGGCTCACACAGCGGGAGGCCGACAAACACTCTGTTGCTCATTCTGCAGATCACCTTTTGCAGGCTTCTGAACGCCGGAATATTCTTCCACTCTGGTTGTTCCATCCGTTGATCAATAGCGCACACAAATGAGAAAAAGATGCTCACCATGTCCCCTAAGATCGAGCACGTCATCAAATGCCGTGATCATCTCATTCCTGACCTCTGGATACAAGACTCCGATGTTTCGTGTCAGCTGTGAGCGAATAATCGAAGCATGATAGGGGTTATGGTGAATTTGAGGTCCCATCGTGTACTCGATTTGAAGTGACTGTTGGAGACGTTTACTACAAACTAATCTCACTTGAAGAAAACAGCTACTCGCATCCCTTATGGCTTCTGCGAAAGAGAGTGTATCATCCGGCGCTCTGCGTAGTTCGTCCACGTGCTTGGGGTTACTGACGACGACGAGCCAGCGGTAGAGGTCAGCAACCTTGAATGGTGCTGACTGATGCTGTAATACCGTGCATGAGCGCGTATGAAATGCAGGGAGCACCAGACTTGCCTTCTTATATCCTTCTTGCAGAATGTCAAGCGCATTGAACTTGAACCTTAAACCAGCCCACCACGAGCCAGGAAAGCCGCTGGAGCCAACTGTCGGTATAGCATCAAGCTGGGAAAACCAGCCAGGATTGAGGAGAGCGATTATTTCCGGCAAGTAAACTCACCCTGGAAGGTTGAAGCAACTTTACGGCGACGACAAGGACAGCGGCAGCGACAGCATAACCAGCGATGTTTGCCCGGAGGTCGAGCAGAGGAGAACTCATTGGGAAAGAGATTGCTTATCCGAGTAACGGCGGTCGCTCGATATTAATGGCCTGACAGAGACCGCGGAATCCCCCACTTCCGCGGATGTTCCAACGGAATAGCTAATTAAGGGGCTGTGCATATGGCCTTCAGCTTGCGTCTGGGAGTCAGTTAGCATTGTCAAGCGGTACATACTTCGGCGTCGGGCTCTATGTATGATATCGTTTGTTTGTCGCACTTGAAGTCAAGTGGGCTCCCGTAGGATATACTGATATAAGCCGCCAAAATGTACCATGGGTAAAAGCGTAACCAGCATGGAAACTCGGGTTCTCTGAAACACTTGGAGCCTGTTTCCATCTCAGAGAGCGTGGAAAGGAAAGGTAAATTACATTTGGTTGGCTTAGTTACGTCGCCAATGTTCTGGTTTGATGAATTAGGCGATGAGTAGTACACAATGCGAGCCGCCAGGACGCCACGAAAGGCCCGACAAATTCCTGCACCTAACAAAAGTCAGTGCTTGGAGTATTTCTGGAACCGAAAGGGGAAGGTGGCGCAGTGGCGCTGTTCCGACGGAGATTTCTTATATTAACAATGAACCCCAACCTTCCGGGTTGGAAATACGACACAGACGTGAATCGATCTCCAAATGTAGGCACCTTTTGCGTGTGTCCGCACCTGCAGCTTTCTCATCGCTGAAATGCTGAATACGACGTTCGACTCTTACCTGACCTGCACTTCTGGAGCCACGTTCCACGCCACAGTCAAGATTAGGTGAAACTGCAAAGTTAGTCCTCGGCATTTCCCGAGTAGTACTAGCACTGTATTTGGCTATATTTGGATGGACTATACAGTTGGAATCAGCCACATTCGCTCATTGTCTGGCACAACCAGCACCCACCGCTATACGATGTCTACCGATCTCCAGTGGCTCCTTCTCCGCGTCAGTACCAGCTGTCAGCCTATAGATGAAATCTTGACAAGCCTTTATAGAACTACAACTCCTTCCAGGTGAAGAGGGTCCCAGAGGGTCCCATCTTCTCCACCGAACCCGTATGTGAGGTTCTGTTGTTTTATGTTCTATCCATCCTACGTGTCGCCCTCGCAGGGTAACCTTCGCAACCTCCACTCGCACAAGTACTCCGGTCTCGCCAACGCAAAGGCAAGGATACTCTCCGATATCATATCATAACGAAACGCTAAGGTGATGATATTTCGCAGACAATCGACATCAGGGACTCTCCCTCGGGCATTCAGGTTACCGTAAACAAGTCCAAGGCGACGCCTCATCAAGTCCGTGATTCCCGGACGACATTCACGATCCGTAACCGTTCTGGAGGGCGTCGTGCATTGGGTGTTGTCGCCGGCCTCGCAAAGAAGGGTTACCGCCCTGACCTCCGCGTCGTGAGTACTTATTTCTTCGAGAAATCATTTCCCTTTTTGCCTTGCTTTGGAGATCGACCCAAACGCACTCTCGTTAGAACTCGCTGGAAAACACCTACGCGGTATATGAAAGTTGAGCGTGGACACGTTTGCAATATCAAAGTAGTCCATTTTCAGGACAGTCTCCACACGCAATTCCCCTCTCCGTATATGTTCATTGCGGAAAGGCGCGTTTGGCGCCCACATTACTCTGTCCTTGATCATCCTGTGGTGTATTTTACTGACAGGATATCATGGACAGGCTGCCCTCGGTCGCACCTCTGCTTTGATTGCTGCACAAAAAGAAAAGAAGTCTCGTCCACCGAAGAAGGCTCGGGGAAAGAAGGCCACTGCGTGACCATCTTGCCGTGTATCTTTAGCATTTCTCCCTGTGCACTGTCATGATAAAATAGGCACTATTATGCCAGACAGGCTTACGCTTATCGTCCGTTCGTGCTCTGGGCTCGTCGAGATGTCTGAGCGGATTCCAATCGACCGGTACAAGGTACAAATACATACACGGCTCAGCTATTCCGTACAACATTCGCCCTCGCAGTTTCAACACCAATTATTCAGCCCACCACTGACTCAAACAGCCAATGCTTTGCCCATCGGCTGACCGATCCTACCTGCCGCTCCAAAAGAATGCTTCGAGCCCAAGTGATCCTTGGAAGGCGTCGTCGCATCGACCTTGCGGTATACGCTCTCCCTGAGTCTGTTTTGGTCATGACCACCATGACCATGCTTTTTCTCCTTTTTGGGAGGTTCTTCCTCGTTGTGCGGGGGAGGGAGCGTCTGCGTCTGCGCTTGCGCCTGTGTTTGCTCTTCGCCTTCCCCCTGAGTGGCGGGACGGGGGTAATCTGGGTTCTCGGTGGGGTGCGTGTTCGCGGGAGCGGATGTACCGCTGCTTTCATGTGTGAAGTGCTGTCTGAATAGGCTGACGGGCAGTCGTCGATGTGTATTCACTCACGGGGCGTTGTGGGGTCTGGGACGCGCGCTAGCAGAGAGACGACGACCGCCGACTCTCACTACCACGTGAGGGAACGACCAATCATTTACATGTCTTGTACAATGCGGTGATACTCACAGGCTGGGGGATGCTGGGCCGACAGAATGTCCATGTCAGACATGGTGAAGGTCAGGACAAGAACAGCGGAGTTAGATATTTAGACCTGCGCTGGTTGGTCGGTCGTGTGACTGGCCAAAATGCAATTCGAATGCGAGTCATCAGCACGTTACACAAGAGAGCACCTGGATTAGAATTTATCGCAAGACACTGGCCCGTCAAGAAGTGGATCATCTCGAAAATGTCAGACTGATACAGTTATGGAATCGTTTTGGCATATGTCCATAGCATGCAAGGACATCGTGATGAGGAATGACATGCGCATAGAGCCTGGGATAAGTAGATGAACAAAAACAGACGTTTACTCTTCTTCCTCTTCATCACCGCCCTCCTCTCTCTTGGCGGCTGCGGCAGCCCGCTTGCGCTTGACACGACCAGGGCGTCCGCCTCCGTATGGCGAAGTGAGCGCAAAGTCGATGTGTTTCTGCGAATCAAGACGAACGACAAATGATGGGACGTTGACAATTTGCTTTCCAACGCTTGAAGAGATCCACATGAGCATCCTGGTTATACTTTAATGAAACGAGGTCTTACCGAATGTGACGTTGTCTGATGAGCGTGCGAGCGTGGTGAATACTCTTGGCGAGGTTCGTCTTGAACACCTGGGTTTGCAGCCGGCGCTCCAAGAAATCCTCGACTTTCAGAGCCAACACGTAATCGAGACGCATGCGGGACTCGTCCAGCACACCAATGCGGACGAGACGACGGATGAGGGCGTTACCCTCGAAAAGACGCTTGGGGTCTTTGTCGTCGAGCTTGAGCAGTTCACGAGCAGCACGACGGATTTTTGAGAGGATGAGACCGATACGCCAGATCTCGCGTTTGTTGCGGAGGCCGTACTCGCCGGCAAGCTAGACCCATAAGAATGTCAGTCTTCATCAACACGATCGTGGTGAATAGGAGTACCTTCAATTCAGCATCGAGACGAGCTGAACCGTACGCACGACGAGGGACCTTGTAACTGTAGCGTTATCAATAGTGCGGTGAGTACCCGAATTCTCGTTGCGACCTCGACTCACGTCTTGCTATGGTTCCGTGGTGCCCTGCAGTGAAAGAGTCAGTACGATATGGGGGTTGTTGTACACGACGAAGACAGTACCTGGGCATTTTTCTTGAGGTCGGACGTGTGTCAGTCCACGGCCATAACTGGGGACGGGAGTGGTGTGTGCGCCACAACTGTACAGTTCCATCTCAAGCCACCGGAGATACCCGGCTCATTCACTCGACATCACCCTCAAGACCGACATCGACGACGTCGACACCGTAAGTCTACTAAAGACCTTCCCCGCCGTCACTACTGCTGAAAGCCATCACTCAGCACTCAAAATGCCTCACTCATACGGTTACCGAGCGCGCACGCGCGACATGTTCAAGAGGGGCTTCAAGGGTGAATGCTGAGCCCTGTCTGTTCGTAAACTTGGATCCTAACGATGCATCAGAGCACGGCCCCATCAAATTGTCGACCTACCTCATCAACTACCGCGTTGGTGATATCGTCGACATCAAGGCTAACGCCGCCCAGCAAAAGGGTATGCCCCACAAATACTACCACGGGTTCGTCCATCTGTTTCGTACATACTCTTGGAATTTTTATCTGAGCGCTGAAATCGCAGACGCACTGGTATCGTCTACAACGTGACACCACACGCCGTCGGTGTTATCGTCTACAAGGTCGTCGGCAACCGGTACGTCGAGAAGCGCGTCAACCTCCGTACCGAGCACATCAGACACTCCAAGTGTCGGCAAGAATTCTTGGACCGAGTGAAGCGCAACCACGATGCACACGCCGCTGCCAAGGAGAAGGGCGGTACGTATCTTGCGTTTCAGTTCGGAGCCTTGCATACTGACAGTGTGCTAGAACGTGTCTCGTTGAAGCGTGTGCATGCACTCCCTCGGGAAGCCCATACTGTGTCGATTGTTGAAAACGCACCGCAGACAATGGTGCCTGTACCATACGAGACTACGATTTAAATGGGATGTGCATTGTTTGTCGTACTTCTATGCTAGCCTACCATGCTCCATGCAATGCCATGCCGCCAAACTCATTGAGGCCCATGTTGCCTATATTTGGGCAAAGCCTTGCAGAAATAATACAGCCAAACAACCTGCTCTCCGCTCGACGATGCCATCCACGCGCAACCGAGACCGCTCACAATCCCCAGAGCGAGACACCTCCCTCCCAGACGGCATCTCCCCCATCTTAGAATCCGACTACTTTCTTAAAAACACCGAATTCAGAGTATGGCTTAGAGACGAAAAGGACAAGGTCTGTCGTGTGCGTGCCACTACCTCGTCAGACATGCTGAGCTCGTCTTGTACATTGAAAACGACAGTACTTCGACGAACTTTCGAGCGAGAGGGCGCGCAGGTGTGCATGCGCCAATCCACCTGTTCCATGGGTGTGCCATTGACGCGTAGTGATGATCTCCATCCCAATCGTTCACAGTTATTTTCGCAAGTTTGTTCGGGCGTGGAACAAAGGGAGACTCTCCAGTACGTCTTGACAAGATCTCCCTCTGCTCCCCTCGCGAGTGTCATGTTTGTTCTCATTGGCGTTGTGCATCCCAATAGAAGGGTTGTATTACGACGCAGCAGCAATGGTCGGCTCCGCTGCCAACCAAACGGCTTACAAGTGGTCGTTTGCTGACAAGGGATCGAGTGCGGATGCCAACACACTCCGCACTGCACGTGAGGATGTCGATTCGGCGACGTATCACCCCTCGGGGGGTGGGGGCGGGGGTGGTCGTGCACACAGGACTGCTGGCAGCGGCAGTCGCGTGATCGGACCCACCCTCCCATCCGCGTCAGACCTCGTCCTCGCGAGAGAGACGGAATCAGAATACCGAGCCTCCGAACGCGACCTCAAACGGAAACGGGATCGTGCAGAGGGCAAGGAACGTCTGGAAGATGTGGTGGGACCGAAAGAAGTGGGACGCGAGGGAATGTTGGAGAAGAAACGTGCACGGAGAGAGAACGATCGTGCGTTTCGGGAGAAGGGGGACGATGGGTTTGAAGCGGACGAGTCGACGTTGTTGGGCGGTGGTGATAGTTTCAGAGACCAGTAGGTGCTCTGATTCTCGTCATGGTTTTGTTATTGACGTCTACGCCAGTATAGCACGACGAGATGCTGCACGGAAACGTTTCGAAGAGAAGCGTTCTGCAGGACGAGAAGACAAGGCGGCGACGGCGCGTGAGCGTGCGGTTGCGATGCGCGAGAAGGATAAGGCGACCATGGACATGTTCCAGCAACTTGCTAAACAACGGTTCGGATAGTCTAACATCCACTATACGTATCATCGCGAGGAAACTTTTTCGCTATCACTATATGCTGGTAATACACCAATAGCTTCCCATATGACGCTGAATGGACGATCGGGATTGACTACACGTAGCAGGAACTTCATACACGGCCAGCGACGTCGCGTTCTCGATCAAGTTTAGTGAGTAGATTAACCACGCAGGGATTGGGGCTAAAGGCTTCAGCTTCTGCACCGGACCGATCATGTACGTGTATGGGAGCATGGCCAGAGATATGAGGATACGTTGGGTCTACAGTGGGGAGGGCAGATGAGCATTTGTAAAAGAGATGTGATATTAGGCTGCTCGAACCATACGTC
>JBBPUP010000222.1:20643-31100 GCA_038094735.1 Exsudoporus floridanus
GTATATTGGACATCTCATTGGCGAAGCAGAACAGGTATCTCACACCACTTGGCTTCATTGTGAATCTCGTCGGTGAGGTGTGCCCATACATAGTGCTGTGCATAACTGAGAAAGAGTTCAGCTTTCACACTTCCCGGCTGGGGAACAGAAGTATGTCTGCGGCTCCTTCACGACGACATAATTACTTACCTACCAACTGTTATAGACGTTCGGCCCTCAGTTAGTTCTTTTGACTTGCGACTCATCATACACATAGCTGTCAGCATTTCGTTCGATATGAAGGGGCCATGACTGTCGTTGGCACACAAATCGCCGGATTCATGATGTTTCTCCGGTGTGTTCGTTACTGAGATGTACTTTGCTCTTTTCTTATACTATGGTGTTGAAGAATTCGCGCTATTTACAACCGAAACCAGATAGTGGTTTGGAGCATCATGGCATTATTCCTCGTATGGCTTGGAGTAAATGCTTGGCTGCTCACAACTGGGGAAGGTCCGCCGTTCTCACTATTCCCGGACCACGCTCTGATACGGTCACAGCGGTCCCGCACGATTCAGGGGTACAATGTATGTGGCTCTATCACTGTGTAGCTGCGGCGCAACTACTTACTATCTCAATGGGTTGTCACACAGCATGCTCGATGATCTTTAATACTTCCCCGTAAGTTCCCTCGATGGTCACGTAGGACATGAATTCTAACCTGGTTCCTGACTAGAAATAGTGTCGCCTCAGCTTCTGCATGGCTACCTCTCCTCTACGACACGTGCATTTTCGCGTTGACATTATACAGGACAAACATTAGGACAGGCCACATCATCCGGACGGTGTTGTCTGATGGAATACTGTACTACAGGTGACGACCATTTCATTGCCTCAATAAGTTTGCCTGAATGGTTGGTGCGATGGTTAACTTCCAGTGTGATCTGTGCGGTAAATGTTGCTCTAACAATCATGATTGTGCAAGCAGCACCGGGCGTGAAGAACATCGCGGCGCAGTAAGTTTAGCCGTTTTTGAAGACCGGTGCTAGCTCAAATGTTACTTGTACTTTCCCTGTAGGCTTGAGTTACTGTGAGTGCATAACAGATCATTTAATCACATTAGGAGTTTTGACTAGTAATGCCTGTTGTTTCTAGGCTTACGGTATGTGGTCTCGTACAGTCGTCCTAGATTCATTCCCGACTGCTACAGGTAGCGATGGTGTCGCGTATTACACTCAATTTGAGGAAGGAAGCAGTGAAAGACACCATACACACGACTTCTGACGGCCGCCAATGGATGCCTCCGTGGTCACGCCGAGCTACACGTACAGGATCTAGAACGGTCAAGAAGCCGTGGACCCGCTCGCTGTCAATCGGTGTGGGGTCAATTATGCCCCAGCGGGACAGCATTGCTTTTCGCAGCGAATCCGTCTCGTACCCTGAGCAAGTACGGCTCAGTACGACTTACTATTGCACGCCAGATGCCATGACTCCGGCTGCGGCTGGCATCGGCAACGGTGCGACGAGATTTAATCGACCCAGAGCCGAACAGGATGTTGAGGCCATGTAGCGCTGTTTCCCAGAACAAGACCTAGCGTCGGCGTATCACTTGATGTAACATACAGTATTACTAGAGGTAGCTATATAAATCGACCTTGCTGTGGTTCGAGGATGGCACGATCACGTGGACGAGTAGTGCGGGAGTGTTCCAAATGGGTCCAAGTGTGGTGGTTTGGTAGGGTGCTTTAGCTCGGGCTCGTCAGCGCAGGACGCGACCTCGAGCCGTCCCCAGCCTTAAAGTTGTCTTCCACTCCCCCTTCTGCCTCGTTTCACTTCTGCCTCGTTTAGCCATGGCAACCCCCCCGTCGCACGCCATCAGCCCCGGAAAGAACTCGGGCGTTTCGAAGTTGCTCAATGACTATGTCAGTCCCCAATAGTTTTCACAGCAGAGCGCGCCGATGACATCTGACCTCCCAGCAACTCGGGGATTCCCTCGGCAAAGGCGCGTTTGGCCAGGTATACCGTGAGTCTTCTCCCCACGATGCAACGATGAACAGAGATGGATTGATCATGAATATAGGTGCTCTTAATTGGGCCACTGGTGAAACGGTCGCCGTCAAAGAAATCCAGCTCAGTAATATACCCAAGGGCGAGCTCGGGCAGATCATGGTACATCTTCTTCGACTTGTGGCTTCTGCCCATTTCCTCATTCTTTCCTATAGTCGGAAATCGACTTGCTCAAGAATCTCAACGTATGGTACTTTCTCGCACGCGTTCCTTCCCGTAGCTGATCAATCACAGCATCCCAATATCGTCAAATACAAAGGATTTGTCAAGACACGAGAGTACTTGTACATCATCCTTGAGTATGTTTGCTACGTATCCATCCGCTCTCAATTTACCCCTTGGTAGATTCTGCGAAAATGGATCCCTGCACAACATATGCAAACGCTTCGGAAAGTTTCCCGAGAATCTCGTTGCTGTTTACATTCGCCAAGTACTCGAAGGTCTTGTATACCTCCACGACCAGGGTGTTATTCATCGGGACATCAAGGGCGCCAATATATTAACGAATAAGGACGGTTGTGTGAAACTTGCAGATTTTGGGGTTGCCAGTTCCACTACGACCGGTGCAGTCAGCGACGATGCTGTCGTTGGCAGCCCGTACTGGAGTAGGTAATGCCTTCGTCTCATTTCACAACGCGTTGACATTTTGTTATTACTAGTGGCACCAGAGGTCATCGAACAATCCGGTGCAACTACGGCCTCCGATATTTGGTACGTTAGGATGCTCACGCGTATCCCGCTCTCTCATACTCTCACCTCAGGAGCGTTGGTTGTGTAGTCATCGAGCTTCTAGAAGGCAAACCCCCGTATCACTTCCTCGATCCTATGCCAGCTCTCTTCAGGATTGTACAAGATGATTGTCCTCCAATACCAGAGGGTGCCTCGCCAATTGTGAAGGACTTTCTTCTTCACTGTTTCCAGAAGGACAGCAATCTACGGATATCAGCGAAGAAACTCCTCAGGCACCCATGGATGGTGGCAGCGAAGAAACAAATGGATTTATCGGCTGGAAAAGATGAACATCTAGGAAGCAACAACTCCCAAACGTCATCTGGTGCACAAAAGCGTCCTTCCAGTAATTATAACTATGATGAAGCTGTTCTCAAGGTGCAAGAATGGAATGAAGCCTTGAAATGTAATTTTTCTTCCATCTGTCGTGCAACCGAACTAGTCTGATGATATCTAGCCCCATCACGTCCGTCAAAGCACGGCAGTCGTGTCGGTGGTGGTGATGGCCCTCCTCCATCGCCCACACGTCCACTACACAATAAAGCTAGCGTCAACTTATTCCAACACTCCGTCCTGGGGTTGCAACAATCAATATCAGCACCAATGGCTCTCAAACCGCCGCCGCCTGCTCCGGGTAAGCCATCGGCCCCTGTTGGTCTGGTGGAGAAAATTCGGGAACCATTGGCATTCGTCCTTCAGCAACCCGAGGAGCAAACTGATAACTGGGATGATGATTTTGAGGATGGCCCGTCGTTCTCAAAATTGCAAGGTATGTCATCCATCTTTTTCTCTCTCCTTGATTCATCAACTAAACTTCTACACCTAGCGTTGGAGAAGTCAGCCATGGAAGATGACAAACCGGAGGTCGACGATAACGCTCAGACAATACGACCGAATCGTAGTCCAGCCGGACCAGGCACGATCCCACTCGCGAGAGCCCCTGCAGCGGATATCGTTCCGATTGTGGAGGACTATTCAGACCTTGCATCCGAGGAAGATGACATCATTTTGCAGGAAAAGGTTGCGGATTTCAAGGTTAGTTCTATCTGCCTTTACTGATCCATTCTCGGAATGACATCCTGTCAACTGTAGATGAAGAATTCCGTACGCCGTGGTTTATTCCATCCAGATGATATCAAAACTCTCGGTATTGCACCAAGTTCTCCCGGTCCAATGTCAGCTCCGCTTCCTGGTCTTTCACGGAAGCCCTCGCGTCCTTCATTGAGTCCCGCGGGTTCGAATGGTCCGCCACCTGGTTCACTTCGCTCGCATTCACGATCGTCATCTTTTGTTGGCTCTGGTTCGAGTGGTTCTGGATCCTTTGGACGATCGGAAGCCAAGCGAGTCGCAAGCTCGCATGAATTCGACAAATATGCTGAAGTGGACGACGAGGACTATGATGACGTGTTTGGCAAAGCCAACGGCACCAGTGCGCTTTTCTTTTCGTCCTGTGGAGTTCGAAAGCCTCATACCGGCGGTTGAAACAGCCCTCGAACAGCCCATGCAAACCCTGCAGCTCAATACTCGACACTCCAACAAGTCTTGGGTACGTTCGCTGAAATGGGCATTGTTTTATATGCCAAAGTTGTTAACCATGAATTAGCTGGGAGACGAGGATGACGAAGATGATCCTTTCGCCGAGGTACGACATCATCGTTGGGCTGGGACTTCTTTGATCTCACATCCAGTTCCAGATCGACGAAGGCTTCGCAGAAGATGATCTAGAAACTAATTTACAACGAGATAAAAACGCTCGCCTGTGCAGCATGGTGAACCAACTGATTGACGAGCTCACTCCCTCGGCACCTGATTTCCAGCTGCGGGATGCTTGCGATCAGCTGGTAGGTGTTGGATCTATGCAAATAGTGTATTCCTATCGATCGGCTAATCCACAGATTGCTATCCTGACGGAGAATCCGGAAATGTCTTTCCAACTAGTCTCTTCTCATGGCATGCTAGCAATTTTGGAGGTGTTGGAAGGGAAATGTTCCCGGGATGTGTTAATGAAACTGCTTCATATAATCAATCTGGTACGACATTCCATTTTGGGAGGTCCGTCCCAACTGATCTGCGCTTTGAAGCTCGTCACAAGCGACCTTGGTGTGTTGGAGAGTTTTTGTCTCATCGGCGGAATTCCTGTGATGATGGGTAAATTGCACAAACAGACTCTCGATGTTTTTGACTTACGATGGATAGGCTTCACTTCCAAGAAGTATCCTTCCGAGTGCAGAACTGAAGCGTCAAATTTCATCCGGTTGCTCTGCCATACATCAGCACTGACCCTTCAAATGTTCATTTCGTAAGTACCTCTAGTCTCTTATGACCATTTATCTCACTGTATACAGGTGCCGTGGACTCAAAGTCCTTGTCGACCTCCTTGATGAAGACTACACAGAGCAAAGCGAGCTTGTCGTGGACGCTCTCAATGGCATCGGGAGCGTGTTTGAGCTACAAAGCCCGACGACCAAGAACGATTTTTGCCGTATGTTTATCAGGGAAGGGCTCTTGGATCCACTATCCTCAGCACTATTAAATGTGATGGGGAACCAGAGCGAGACCGCTGTTGAGATGAAGCACAAGATTATTCAGATCTTGTTGGTCTTTTCGCAGGTAACACAGAGTGATATACACGTGCGAAACGCGATGGGGACAAGGAAAATCATTCGCCGTAAGTCCCAAACGCCTTGGTCCCATGGGAAGCTAAGGTATAACGTGCAGGGTTGATGCGCGCTTGCGAGTTACTCGAGGGAGATTGTCTGGTTCAAATGCTCAAAGCAGTGAAGCACCTTTCGATGAATGCAAATCTGCTCGAAGTACTCCAGAATGCCAACGCCATCGAGATTCTCGTTAAACTCTTGGATGAGGATCGGGCTGGTCCACATGGCACAGTAGGTCCTTTTTGTAACGTGCAGGTCCGTCACCCATTCTGTACCTTCAGGAAGTATCCAACCATATCTTCCAAACATGCTATAACCTCTGTCGGTTGAACAAGTTACGGCAAGAAGAAGCTGCTCAGGCGGGCATCATCCCGTGCCTCAAGCGCGTCATTGAGACCAGCTCGCCTTTGAAACAATTTGCCCTTCCTATTCTCTGTGATCTTGCAAGCGCAGGAAAGAGTTGTCGAAACTTGCTTTGGCAACATAACGGTCTGAGCCTATACATGAAGCTCTTGGAAGACCCATACTTCCAAGTCAGCGCATTGGAAGCTATCCTGTCATGGTCGGTTTGCTTCGTGAATCACTTGGGCAACGATTAACCACTGTCGCAGGCTACAGGATGAGACTGCCAAGATCGAGGATCAACTCGTCAAATCGGAATCGCTCGACGCTCTGCTCAAGTGTTTCGTCTCCGCCAAGGCCAACTCCTTCGAGAACCTGCTCGACCCACTTCTCAAGATCTGCCGCATCTCCAACCCACTCACTATTGGCCTTGCCAAAGCATCCCTCTTCAAACGCATCATTGACAGACTGTCGCATAGCCGTGCTGTCGTCCGACTCAACCTGTTGCGTATCTTGAGGACCATATGCGACATACATCCAAACCGCGCGATCTTGGTGGAAAGATACGGGTTGCACGAAATCGTTACCAAGTTGAGCAAGGAAGATGGCGCTGTCCTGGTTCGAGAGCTGGCAAGGGAAATACTCCCCGCCCTTGCGCCCGCGCTGAGGCCAGCCCCCGGCAAATCTGGGTCAAAGGGACCGGATACGCCGAAGAACAGCTCGATCATCGCTCCCAAGAAGGCACGGAGGACTGCCTCTGAAACCTCGGCGCTGCTTAGCTCGTCGGGTGCACCGTTGAGACCCAGTGTCGGTGCCACGACACGGTTGGGGATGGAGCGATCACACTCATCCCGGCATCGGCTCGGTGACATAGCATGGCAGCCTGGAGGGCCCAGCGTTCGTCGGTGAAAGTTGAGTAGAACATCATATGTACATTGGTCATGTTTTGCTTTCCATTCCACTCGCGACCGTCATTGGCTTTGTCTATTTAACCATCTTCACAATAGCACCGCACCCTCATTTGCACATACAGTAGAGGTCTCACTAATTGTTATTACCACGTAGGAAATTGGATAGCGAATGGATGATGCAATAGGAAATGCGTCTACTTGCGAGAGAAAGGGATCTGGAAGCCCGAGATAAGAGCTCTCGCCTTGTTCTGGGCACCTTGGCCTTCAGCATTGGTGATGAAGTGTATATGCATGCCGTGAGTTTTGGGATAAGCCTCCTGGTTGACCTCGATCTGGGGGAATAAACCCAGTGCGTCTGGGGGAAGACCGAATGAAACAACACCAGCGACGCCACTGGGGGTCTGCATGTTGCTGGAGGAGGGGGGCAAGACGATGCCGGGGAACTCCCGCAGGCGGGGCAAGACGAACTCTGAGAGGGTGGCGATGAAGTTGTACATCTGTGGGCCCTTGAGCTCCACCTTGACGCCGAGGGGGAGGCCCGGGCGCACCCAACCGCTGACGGATTTCTTTCCCTTGACGATCTGCACACCCGCGGAAGAGTGACGCCCCGCACCCTGGTTGGTCTCGCCCGAGATGGCTCTAAAGGACGCAATTGCGTTGAGAAGGACACTGCGGTTGGAGATGGCGTCTTTCATCATGGTATGGAGGACGATTCTCTCGAGTTTGACGACGTTTTCTGTGGTGGTGGGCGGCGCGGGTTTCTTCCCGAGACGGTCACCGCCAACGGGAGTGTTAAGGCGGTTTTTGGAGTAGGGGTCGTTGGGGTCGAATTTGAGGCGGACCTCGCGGGGTGGTGGACGGGGACCGGACTCATGGACATAGGTCATGTACATGAGGTTGTCCTGGAGGGTGGCGTAGTAGTGATCGCGGAGGCGACATGGTGCGGTGTCGTGTACGGTGACGTCGACGTGGGGTATAGGGAGGCCGCGGTGGTCGTTGCGCAGAGCACGGCGTATTCTGGGTGGTTTGCGGAATATGCGCGCGGCGGACATGGGGGGGAGGAGGAGGAGGAGAGAGTGTGTGTGCTAGTCGACTTTGTGAACAAAAAAGGTAAGTAGCACGGGGCTGACAGGATCAGGTAGCGTCGACCCGACGGTTGTCGTGTTTTTTCCTCGCGATAATCTACACACTTTGCTTTGCCATCGTCCCGTCCCCGTTCTCTTTGTCTTGTTTCATGGCCTTGACCGCGACGGCCCAGTCTGCGCTGCCAGCATGGGACGAGACCATCGTACCAGCTCTACGCAAGAGTACGTGGACCAAAATCGTCTTTTCTTACCTTGCCCTCAGTAATCAATCTCTCCCCAGGACTCGAAGGCGAGAGCCGAGTCCTCGCCAAACGTATGTCCGTCGCATCTGTGTCTTCTGTAGACGACTCCCAGAGATCTCCCGCTCCGTCCCACTCCCGCCGCTCTTCTCGTGACATCCCCCAAACTCCTCGCCATCTCCAAGAGCCGAGAAAGTCTAGCGCGATACCCAGGCCGAGTCTGCAGTACTCCAGAACCTCAAACGACGCCCGCTCAGATGCCTCTTCGTCCTATACCCGCATCAACGACGTGTCCTCTTCTCCATCCTTCCCACCCAAACGTGCCCGTACTTACTCCCAGCCCCCCTCTCCGCATGGCTTGACCAACAACAACCCCCTTCCCACCCCAGAATCTTCTCGACCCACTTCTCCCCGCGCCTCGGACGTCAAGCGAACTCGCATACCGATCGCGGCCCGCACGAGAACAACAAGCACCTCCAGCCATGCTCAAAGCATCGCTCAGAGAGCCGAGAGCCGTAATGGTGTCCACCATCGTCCATATCAACCGCCCACCCCCGACACTTCTCAAGACAATTGGGTCGTCAAGGCAAACGATCCTCAGCCGGCAACACCCCCCATCGCTTCCATACGGCATCAAGCTTCCAACATCATGAACGAACCCGTCCCTTTCGCCACGTCTTCGATTACCTCTTCAATACGTTCGCGAGTTCAAGAACCTGCATATCCCAACCCTAGACCCTCTAACGACTCCGAGGAACGCCCGTTCGAGCACTGGTATAGAGGCGACGTGCACAGAAATGGTGGTGTCGGGGAGCTCCGAGTGGCGAAGCATGTAGAGATGTTGCAGATTGCCAACTACGGACACACCCTCAGAAAGTCTGTCCGTGGGCACACACGAGACCTGTCTGGCCAGATGGACTCTACCCGTGGGCGAAAGAGGGCGGATAGTGTTGATACCGGCACGCGCGAAAGTCTTTACCTTGACGATGAGCGGACAAAGGACGTAGGCATGGTCCTCGATGAGAGCCCGTTGACCGACGTCGAAACTGATGCCGGAACCGATCCTGAGACATTCTATGATGCGTACGCTGGACTTGACACAGAAGTAGACGCAGATAACACGATTCACGCCTCCTTCAGCGCTTCTGCGCCTGGCCCTCCGCTCGCTGCAGTCTCCCCCAGCCGTAGTCAAACACCCACAAGCGCCCATCCAGTTCTGGATGCCAACACCACGTCGAAGTATGCAACATACCCTCAGACTGCTGGAGAGCCTTTGCGATCTCGCACGCCCTCAGTTCCTCCGAGGACGAGCGTAGAGAGTACCGTCCCGGCTCCACCTACCTCAGGGCCACGCGCACGGGCCGTATCGCGCGCGACTTCTCCGACATCACAGTCATCCGACCAGTCGCACACGAAGCGTCGTGCTAAAAGCCCTGCTGCATCCTCGCCCGCCTCCACTCCGAAGAAGGTAAAGATAAAGGCCAAGACCCCGCCCCCAACGTCACGTAGGGCGGACCCGCGGGGCTCTATCGCAGGGTATCCGACACCAGAAGGTAATATGGTAGACGCTATACCAACGTGGACGCAACCCGTGCAAAAGTCTGGCAATTGGGACGAGGTAAGTGATAACTTTTGTTGGTCTCTTTTCCACTTACAGCCGCCTTGTTCCCAGGTGGTACTCCCTGTCGTTGCGCGTAAAAGGGGGCTGGATGGTCAATACGAACAAGCAGATGGCAGCCCGAAACCAAGATCACCGGACGCTCCGCCGGTGAAACCTGTACGCGTGGTCCATATGTCTTAATAGGCGCAACGTGGCATTGTGCCCCATATTGATGTTTTTCCATACAGGCACCTGGTACATTTGGGTATGACTACACGAAATATCGGCCACCACGTCTTGATGAAGAGATACAAATGCGGGAGTTTGGTCGGCTTCCAGAACAAGCTCCACTTCCTGATGAAGACGTGGTTCCACCACATCCTGAGACGTCCCCGAAACCGATATTAAACCCCCTCAAACCAGAAGAACCCACCCGGCAAGATCCTCGGCAAAGTGTCCCAAAGCCTCCTGATTCTCCCCCCTTCTCGCGATATCGCATGGATCATCAGGTACCTGCCATCAGTGTCACGCGGCCATCTTCAGAATTTGCAGAGCAACGACGCGAACAAGAAGTTGACGACGTCGACGCAGGGTGCTGTAAATGCGTCATTATGTGATTTCGCTGATATTTGGGTATTTCAGTGTCTTTGTTGTTCCTTCAAGTTTTGCTCGTTCAATGCATTGATCCCTATGCCTTCAGTACTCCCTATCACACTTCTCTTTTACCCATATTTTCTTACCCGACTACTACAATGACCGACGACCCACCACTGCTTGCCGTTCTCCAAGGCGTCTTCGCTACGACGTGTTTGTGATGAAGATTTCCCTTTGTTCGCTCTCATCACGGT
>JBBPUP010000223.1:0-34967 GCA_038094735.1 Exsudoporus floridanus
CACGCAACGCCCCAAGAACTCCAGTCTAGTTCTTGTTGGGTTTCCCTTCAAGGAGAATTGCTCTAGTCTCTACTCTATAGCTAGGTTTGGTGTTGTGTCCTAGGGCTAGTCCTTAAGGTCGGCAACACAGGGTGTGAAGGTGTATCAGACATACCCAGAGGACCCAGTGTTGCCGACCTATGGTATCTAATAAAGCTCCCAGGACACACAACACTAAACCTAGCTTATAGAGATAGAGACTAGAGCAGAACTTCTTATAGGAAAACCCAACAAGAACTAGACTGGAGTTCTTGGGTGTTGCATGTTCACTATATATACGACTTTATATGTTTGTACTTATTTACTAAAGGTCTGCATAGGGCATAGGATATGATGTCATAAGTGTATCATAGTGATGTCATAGATAAGAAAGCAAGTCTAGACTAGTTCTAGATCACAGTAATTAAAGAAATGTGTCATAGATCGTTCTAGAAGAACGGAGATTAAATACACATGTATGGATCATTCTAGATTGTTCCCACAGTCATATAATAAAAGAAGCATAAGGTCATATGACCTTGAAAGCACGTGATTGATCACATGACTGTCATGTAATAGGTTAAATATGTAGCAAATTTAACATTACCCCCCTTCTATGAGTCAACTTCTAGGCGACTGAAGGTGGGAACTGACTCTGTCAAATTCTTGTATGGTTTAAATAAAAGGTCGAATGAAGCTTGAGCCATTCTCAGCTTCCATAATGCATTCATGTTCAACACATAAAAGTCCCTTATAGCATCCTGTACCAAAGCGAGGTTTAATTCAGGCTTCCATATATGTTCTTCATCACTGTATCCTTTCCAGTAAATAAGGAATTCCATACATTATCCCTTGAGGCATGAATCAACAATCCATTCCACTTCCCATTCCTCTTGCCCTTCGTCTGTGACCTGCACAGGACCCAGTTTATAGACTGGTTGTCCAGGAAGTCACTCTTTATAAGGTTTAACCTGAGATACATTAACTACTAGATGAATCTTCATCGATCTCAGCAGTCAGAGTTCCATGGCATTATCGCCTTTCATAGATATAACTTTAAAGGGGCCTAGCCACCTTTTTGTCAGCTTCTTTGACTGACATGTTGTGTGAAGGTTCAGATTCTCTGTGCTAAGCCACACGAGATCTCCTTCTTTATAAATAGGACTCAGAGAATGTTTCTTCTCATTCTGAGTCACCATCCAGTCACTCACCTTTTTCAAATTCTCTTTAACTTGATCCAGGGTCATTGTGAAGTCTTTCATGAATAAATTAGCCGCTGGTGCTTTAACCTCCTGAGGTTCTATGCCCATGCAGGGTGCATAAGAACGCATGACCTGGAAGAGGCTCTTCCTGGTAGCTGAGTGCATTCAGTTGTTATAATTAAACTGTGCCAGTGCAAGCCATTCTGCCCAAGAATTTTGCTTCTCTGCTGTGAAAAGGCATAAATATTGTTGAAGGTCCCTGTTCACATGTTCCATTTGTCCATCTATCTGTGGATGAAATGCCATCGACATGTGCAGCTTGATGTTCAACATCTTGCTGAGATTCTTCATGACCTGAGATGCAAACTGTGGTCCTCAGTCAGAAATGAGACTATGTAGAAGTCCATGGACTTTCCACATGTGATCCCGATATAGTTTAGCTGTTTGGAGTGCCATTACACTCTTCATGGTGGAAATAAATACTGTCTCTTTGGAAAACCGATCCACTACCACAAAAATCAAGTCATATCCATTGCTCCCTGGTAGGTCAGTAATGAAATCCGTGGAGATATCCTACCACGGTCCTTCTGGGACAGGATTGGGGTGTATTTTCCTGGCCAGCAGGACATTCGTGGGTTTCATATGTGCACAGCATTCACAGTGTGCACAGTACTCCTTAATTTGCAAACAAACTCCTTTCCAGTAGTAATACTGAGTGAGAAGCTCGATTGTCTTGTCGGATCCACAGTGGCCTGCCACCATAGAGTCATGATAGAGGGTGATGACTGATTGCTGAAGGTCATTCTCTTTGGGAACATAGATCTTGTTATTAATGACGATGAAATTGCTATTCATTGTGAACCCTGAAAGGGCTTCTTCCTTGAGTTTGCTCTGTGCATTTTTAATTCGCTCCAGAGTCTTTTCTTCTTTGCCTTTGATTTCAATCTTTTCTTCAAGTGATCAAACATGTTCTTCAGGGATTACTGTAACTCCTTGGTTATTGGATTCTATTCCAATCATGTGATCCTCTCGCCTAGATAGCACGTCAGCTTTACCCATTTGGGCTCCAGGCTTCTTGATGAGAACATAATCGAATCTAGATAGATACTGAGCCCATCTCGCTTGCCTTCAATTAAGGTTCTGAGGTTTCATGAAATACTGAAGGTTGGTGTGGTTGCTCCAGATTTCAAATTGTGGTGCTCCTTTGAGATGATGTCTCCACTACTCTAGCACCAATATAATTGTGAGCATTTCCTTGTTAGCAATTGTATAATTACATTGCTCGGAAGACGTACTGTGTGATAAGAACACAACAGGATGCCATTTTCCATCCTTCTCTATTGAAAGAACTGCACTGATTGCGAAGTCTGATGCATCACATTCTAAGCAGTGTTGTGCATTATCCGCTGGATAAGCAAGCATCAGTGCAGTGGTAAAACCCACTTTTAATTGATTGAATGCTTGTTGCTCCTTTTGTGTCCAGATCCAAGCCTTGTCCTTTTTTGTGAGATCATTCAAGGGTCAAGATTTAATCAAGAAGTCCTTGATGAATCTACAATAGAAATTGGCTAAACCCAAGAAGAATCTAACCCCTTTGACATTTGTAGGTGTCAGCCATTCAAGTACAGCTTTTACCTTATCTTTTTCCATCTTTATTTCTTTTATAGACACTATCATCCCAAGGAATTTGACTTCCTTGACCTTAAATGTACACTTTTCTGGCTTGATGAAAAGGTCATTTTCTTTCAATCATCATAACACTTCTAGTATGATATGATCATGTTCTGCTTCATTGTCTGTCTTAGTAAAGATCATTATATCATTGATGTATATAATGGCACATGCTTGCATGTCCACAAAGATATCATTCATCATTTGTTGGAATGTGGTGGGTGAGTTGCATTAACTGAAGTACATCATGAAAGGCTCGAATGCTCCTCGATGACATACAAAGGCTCCTTTCCACTCATTGCCTTCCTTTACTCTTATGTTGTTATATCTTCAATATAAGTCCATCTTCGTGAACAGCTTCAATCCTTTCAAACGATTGATAAGCTGGCTGATGAGTGGTAGTGGATAATTGTTCTTAATTGTCCACTCATTCAGGTACCAGTAATCTTGGACCATTCTTTTCTTCCCATCCTTTTTAGGAACAAAGGACACCAGTGAGGTTTGGGGAGACTTTAAAGGCCTTATATAGCCTTTCGCTAGTTGATCATCAATGAAGGCATCAACTTCCTTTTGCTCTTCCACCAATATGGAGTAGAGCTTTCCTTTCCTGGGGACAAATCCAGGTTTGAGATCAATGGCATAATCCCAGGGTTTGCATTTGGGCATATGCTCTAATGCTTTCTTTGAGAATATATCTAGATACTTGTGGTATTCCCTAGGTACCATCTCTTTGACCATAAGGTCCTTCTTAGGCATCTCCAATGCCTTTATTTTATGATACATGTATGGCATATCATTGAGTTCCTTTTCTTCCAGTGCCCATACAAACACCAAGGAATCCCAAAGGAAGTAGCACATCCTTGGGCATCTTGTAAGTTTGACTGTGCCATGCTGCCAGTCTATTTTGGGATTATGCTTGGCCAACCATGTATATCCCAATATAACCAAGTTCTTGCCTAGGTTGGTAACTTTAGCTTTTATCTTTTCTCAGTATCCTTGGTAATTGACGATTAACTCCACAGTGTGTGTAATGCTCCCTGCAGAATTCCTTGTTCCATTGATGTTGAATACTGGGGTTGGTTGGTCCAGCTTCTGCATGGGAATTTGTTTCCTTTTAATCCACTTTTTGTCTATGAAAATGCCATTTGTGCCACTATCCAACAGCACCCTTGTGGAGTTCATCTTCCTCTTGTGTGTGGATGGTGCTATGTCCACATCAAGGCAGATCTCCTTCTTGATTTTCATGGATCTGATGAGGATCCGGTCTGGGATTTCTATCATAATAGATACACTATTTTTTTGGATTTTATTTTTGACCGAATTAAGCCTGCAATCCCATGCAGCAAGCTTACTTTCGTAAGACCTGGTCTTGGTTGATGAAGATGAAATACTAGTACATGATTTCATATCAGAAATAGTCTTATCCTGGGAGTCAAAGAACTCTTGTGCTTCTTCTCTATAAATGTCTAAATATTCATATTTGTTACTAGGGCACTAGAGCTTTGCTTCTGGGATCTCTTTCCCTTGTGGTAAAGTGTCTATGTTGCTACTAATGTCTGCCCTTGTCACACCCAGATCATGACTCAGGCTTTGCCTTTTCCCTTTTCAGTCATAGCTAAGTCTACAAAGTATGCCTTTATGGTGTCAAAGTCCATGCCCTAGAGGGCCCTTAACCTTGCATCCTCTTTTGATGCAGACATCACCTGTGGTTCCTCAATATCACCAGTCCTTGTCTGACATACTTTCCTTTTCCTACAGTTCTTGCAGTGTCCTCCACCTATGAATCCACACTTGTCACACTTCTTCTTTGGCTTTGGACAGTCTTTGGAGAGATGGGGTCCTTTGCAGTTCCAGCACTGCCCCTGGCTTACCACATTCACGTCCATTGCATCAGGGTCCTTTTGAGCATTGTTTCATGCATTTGTCCAGATACACCCCTGGTTGCAGAGATCGAAACTCTCCATTGCATTGCCAACCTTCTTTATTTGGTTGATGTACTCATACATGAGCCTTTTGTGGTTACCATTGAGAAAGATCTTTTGCATGATCTCCCTTTTTATGTTTTGCTCTAGAAAGAGCACTCCTATCTGGCCTTTGCATCTGGCCTTTTCATACCATCCAATTCATTGCATGAGATATGCTTCTGTCCTCTGGTTGGGGCCTTGCTTGTATTTGGCCAGTCTTTCTGTGTATGTGTCCGCCTCATTACCAGGCTGGAAACGGTTTTTAATTTGAAAGGTCATATCCTCCACTGAGGGCCAGGTGTGGTCACTGCCTTCAATGTATTTATGAATCTGGGAAGATGCCTATTCCCCAGCTTCATTTTTGTCCTTGTTGTCCTTGCTACCTATGCATGACCAAACTGCTAGGCAGCATTCCTTGTTTGATGAGAAAGCTTCATTGTTCATCTTAATGTAGACCCCCATCTTGGTCCACCATTGAGAGTATGAGTCATATGACCCATCAAAGTATCCTGGGTTGGGCACTGCCTTCACTTTCTTGTTTATCTTCACCTTGGGCCAGCGGGAGAGACCAATGGAGGTTCTTGCTTTCAGCTCGTTTAGCTGAAGTGTTAGCTGCTCTATCATGGCCAGCAGCTGGTGGATTGTTGCAGCGTCTCTGAACATTGTTGGGGGTTTGCCTCTTCAATCTTCTCCACAGTTGTATTGGGGGATTCAGCAGGTCTAGGTTTCTTTCAACCTTTAAGTGAGCTTGGTCCTATCAGCTTTTTGTCTCATGGTCATATTGGAAGTGTCTAAGTACTAGCTAGTAACTCATTGCATGCCCAATGCTGCAGCACTGCTGAGGTTGTCACTCAAACATGTGGAAATCAGGTCAATATCCTATCTGACTATCTTGATTTCTACTACATATCATAAAAGGATAAACTCGGCCTCATGAGGACCAGGGAATGTATCCCAAAAAAAAGGTGAAGGGTTGTGAGGCAGTGTTTAAACACTTTCAAGCTGCATGAGACTACCTCTGTGCCGCCCTAGATAGCTAGGCACCTTCACTGCCTCTAGTGGCAGGGACTATATAAAAGGGGTGAAAGGAAGATGTAAAGTAGGTCCACTATTAAGCCTACAGTCTGGCTGATCCCTTTAGCACTAGGGGCTGTGTGTCAATGATGAGGAGAGAGGTTTAGTGGAGAGTGGTGGAAGAAGTGAGAAGTCTAGTTCTAATGTTGCTGACCTACGGGACCTAATAAAGCTTCCAGGATGCATAACACTAAACCTAGCTTATAGAGATAGAGACTAGAGTAGAACTTCTCATAGGGAAATCCAACAAGAACTAGGCTGGAGTTCTTGGGCATTGCATGTTCACTATATATATGACTTTACATGTTTGTACTTATTTACTAAAGGTCTGTGCATAGGGCATAGGGTATGATGTCATAGATAAGGAAGCGAGTCTAGACTAGTTCTAGATTGTAGTAATTAAAGAAATGTGTCATAGATTGTTCTAGAAGAACAGAGATTAAATACACATATATGGACTGTTCTAGATTGTTTCCATGGTCATGTGATGAAAGAAGAATAAGGTCACGTGACCTCGAAAGCACATGATTGATCACATGACTGTTACGTGATAGGTTAAATATGTAGTGAATTTAACACCCAGAAGATGATTGGGACAATGAGTGGAGGTTGGACCTGCACTGGAAGGCAGATGTGGAAGTGGCAGAGTTGAGAAAGGAGAAAGCAGTGGCAGAGGAAAGCATAGGGGGCTCTGGGGAGGGTTCGGAGCATGGGTCAGAGCAAGAGAAAGATAGGCCGGAGAATATGCCAGAGGAATTGGAAATTGGAGAAGAGGGGTCAGAGGGTGAAGAGGAAGGGTTAGAGGAAGAAGAGAAAGGGTCAGAGGAAGAGTCAGACATAGACAGAGAAGTGTAGGTAGCAATGTAAATTGTAATATATAGAAACTTTTCTTTGAACATTACGAAATGGGGTGAAAACTAAGGGAAGGAATGGAGTCTGGGTTTATCCGGATATCAGAGGTGGAAGTCTTGGATGAGCTCAGAGGCATGGTCTAACTCAGTTGCTAGCAACCATGAGGTTTCTTCATCCGTTCCTTCATAGCCAGACCACTGGACAAGATACAGAACCTTGCAGTTCTTCTACTGTCGATCAATCTTGGAGTCAAGGATCTTGGAGATCTCATATTCTGGTTCTTCATCTACTTTGATCAGAGATGGCAGAGGCTGCTCTTGGCTGGGAATTGTGTTGGGCACTGAGGGTTCCAACTGGGAGACATAGAATACCAGGTGAACAGAGTTCAGAAAATCAGGAAGACAGAGTGTAAATGAACTATTGCCAGCTTGTACAATGATGCTATATGGTTCTAGATTCTTCTCAGAGAGTTTCTTGGAGGATTGGGTGGATCAAACATATTTGGCTTTTATAAAAACCTGGTCTCCAACTTTGAAGTCTGGGGCAGGAGTTCATTTAGTATCTGCCAGACCTTGATAGTGCTTCTGGGCATGAGCCATCTCTTCTCAGAGGAATTGATGGAGGGAGTTGAGGTCAACAGAGTAGTCTCTACCTCAAATGGAAGTGAGATCTCATTCTGGGTGTACAGTAAGGTTGGGGTGGTAATCCTTATTGGCAAAGAATAGTGAAATCCCGGTGGTTGCGCTTGGAGCATTGTTGTATGCAAACTCTGTGAGGGGTAGGAGTTCGGACCAATTGTCTTGTTGGTAGTTGCAGTAAATGCAGAGGCACTGCTCGAGGGTTGATTCATTCACTCTGTTTGGCCATCACCCTCCAGGTGATATCCAGAAGTAAAGTATAAACAGATGTTGAGTGCCTTTTCAAGAGAGCGGAAGAAGTGGGAAACAAATTTGGAACCTCTATCAGAGTTGATGTGGGAGAGAACTCCATGCTTAGAAAAGACATGGAGGAGGAATAATTTTGCAAGCTCCAGAAAGGTCATTGTATCATGAGTCAGAATAAAGATACACTATTTAGATAGTCGGTCTACAACCACAAGTATAGCAGTGAACCCAGAGGATGGAGGGAGTTGCTCAATGAAGTCCATGGAGATGGAGTTCCATGGCTTCTCCGAAATGGGGAGTTGCTTGAGTAGGCTGTAGGGTTTATGTCTGGGGGCCTTGGGATGGGCACAAGTGGTACAGGATGATACATAGTCTTTGACGAAAGTCTGGACACCTAGCCAAGTGTATTCCTGTCTTAGGAGGTCTAGAGTGCGATTTTGCCCAAAATGCCCTGAGAGTAGGTGGTCATGCTTGTACCAGAGAACTCAGAGTTGGAGGTCATTGGAATCAGGAACATAAATCCTGTTATCTAGGTGAAGGAATCCCCCTATATCTATAGACCATCATGACCCTGTAAGGTTGGAGAACATGTGGGCCATCGCAATTGGATTGGAAGGAAGGGAAGAAAGGATGTTGTTATGGAGGGTCTCAAGGTCAAGTCGGACCATAGCTCAGAGTACCGGAGCTGCGAGTTCAGTGGCTCAGAGGGATGATGTGAGCTGTTCCTGGGTAAAAATAGGCCAGAAACTGTGCAGATTGGTACGAGCATAGTGCTTATCTTCCTCCTTTGGGTAGATGTTCCAACATCTAGTGAGGGCATCGGGCTTCGCTCCCAATTTACCAGGATAAAAGTGGACGATCATGTGAAACTGGGAAAGGAACTCTGACCAGCAGGCTTGCTGGCGAGTCAGGAGTTTGGACATAGCAAAGTATTTAAGATTCTTGTGGTCTGTGATGACATTAATCGGAGCACTGGACCCTTCAAGGTAATGCTGCCAAGTCTGAAAACATTCATGAATGGCAAGCAACTCCTTGTTGTGGGTGTTGTAATTGAGTTCCAGAGAAGAAAGTGTGCATGAATAAAAGGTGACCAGTCATACCCCCTGGTCTAGACAATGGATGGAGAGGATGCCTGCAACTGCATAGTTGGAGATGTCAGTTTCGACAATTATCGGAGCATCTGGAACCCAGTGGGTCAGGACAGAAATGGAGATAAAGGCCTCCTTGAGGCGATGGAAGGTGGAATGATAGGAGTCATTGAAGTTCCATGGAATGCCCTTGCAGGTGAGGCAGGTCAAAGGAACAACAATGGCAGAATAGTTGTCAATAAAATGACAATAGAAGTTTGCAAACCCTAAGAAGGACTGAACATCCTTTATTTTTTGAGGCTCAGGCCAATTTTGGATAGCCTGGACTCTGTCATAGGATATGATAAGTCCAGATGGCAACGAGATGTATCCAAGATACTCTGTCGAGTCAGTGGACCATTCACATTTCTCAGGTTTAGCAAAAAGTCCATGCTTGTGGAGTCATTGGAGGACTTCTTGGACATGGTCATGATAGAAAGCCTTATCAGCAGAGAAGACAAGGATGTCGTCCAGATAGACAATGACTGTTACAGATGGTGACATTGGGCTGGCACCCAACCTATCATTTTCCTTTCTAGATGCCCCTGACTCCCCGCCACTGTGGGACTTACTCATCAACAATGAGGGAATCTCCGACGAGCTGTGGGACCAGTTCATAGGAGGGGCTCGACCCTCCACTTGGCAGACTCCCTTCTGATAGATCAACCCCATTTCCAATCCACGGCTTCTCCCATGATGATGAAATACCCTTCATCATTGCCTCCTATCCGATCATCGCTCCAACCTATGCTCCTGCCAATCAGCAGATACCATCTGATGGTCAGCCTCTTTCATTTATCCTCATTCAGACTTACCTCTTCAGTTGCCTTCTCTTACAGGCAATAGTTGCCATACATAGTAACTTCCCAATATGATCTAGAGAAGCCTGCCCTTATCTAGATCTCCCCTATATAAGTAGCTAGATTGGTTCATGTAACTCTAACCTTGATCTATGCTATCCTATCACTTCATCTTGGTTCCACTTGATTGCGACCTTTGCATCATATAGATTGTCCAATCCATGTTACCCCCACACTAGCCGGTGCTAGCAACTTCTAGTGTTTCAGGGGTTTGGCTGTAAATCTAGGAAGACTGCCAATTACCTAGGGCGACTGACCTCAGTGTTGCTGTATCCTGTAATGGGCCTAAGGAACCGCATCACCTTAGGGAGGGATATGAGGCCCAGGTCACACCAGCTGGGTGGATTCTGCCTTTCGCTTGGAGCATCCCCAGCTCAGCATCACGAAGCGTAACCAAGAGTCCTATGCCTAGTAGGTGAGGTTCTGAGAATGTTCTGTCTGTTATCCAAGAGTCCCATGCCTAGTGGGTGAGCATAACAGCTGAGGTACCTTGGTGCTGGTAGGAACCAGCTGACATAATCCAGTGTCACTTGCTACATCATGGTTGACATAACAAAAGATCAAGGTTATTTTGCTTTAGTGCCATTGTGTCTAAATTATCAGACTACCCTAGAAGAGGTAGAGCAGCTGAGCTACCAGGTGGTAGCAACCAGCCATCATGACAAGTTGTTGGGGTCTTGGAAACTTCCTCGACAACGAGGAACCCTCAAACCTGAACTCCCCTCTTGCCAATCCCCCTCCCCAAGCTCTACGAGAACAAGCCTACCACACATCTCGCGCCCTTCGCCCCCATCTCCCAGGTTCTACTTTCTCTGTCCCCATGCCCACCAGGACTCCATCGGACGCTCCTTCCCAACAGCTGTCCTCTGACCAGGATCAGAGCCCCCCTCCCTCCCCCATCGACATAGAGCTCCCCGATCTCCAAGATGATGACTCAGACGAAGAAGACATGGAAGAATTCAAAGCCACTCTCCCCAAAGAATTTAGCGGCAATGCTGAAGACGCCCAAAGATGGCTTATGGCCATGTCGGCCTACTTCGCCCTCGCAGAGGAAAAGATTGGGGAACAAGCCCAAGTCATTATTTTCCTCAACCGAATGTCTAAAGGCCGAGGAAAGGCCTTTGCAGAGACATGGTTCAACAAGATTGCCAATGGTGGCATCACATGGGATATGATCCATGATGCCTTCAAGAGCACCTTTGTTCCTCAGAATTCCGCAGCACATGCACACATCTCACTTGCAAGCCTTTGCCAGAACACCCGTGATATTAAAGGATTCGACAACTTCATCTCCACTTTCTCCCTCCTATCTGTGAGATCTCAGATCTCCGATATTAATGCTCTCTCTGAATGATTCCTTCGGAGCATTAATCCCAAGATCGCCACCCAACTCGCCCTCTCTGGTATACTTAACTCCTCCGGAGTCACCATGGAGAAGATCTACTCGAAAGCCTCCAAGATCAAAGGAAGCCTCTGTCGAATCAGGTCTATCAAGACAGGTCCCCAGGTTCCCTATGGCAGAGGGTCTACTCGCCATGACCCCAATGCTATGGATGTGGATCATCTTACCATCTCTTCTATAGAACGTGCAAAACGTCATAAAGAAGGTCGCTGTTTTATCTACAATAAGGAGGGCTGCTCCTCTCATAACCATCCTGGTTATAGCAGCTCTCATAAACCTAAAGGCTGCCCCCCTTCCCAGAACATTTGCTCTACCACCACCTCCTTCACTCAGACCATTTCTGAGGCAGCCCTGAACACCTTCCTGGAGACAGTCACTCCTCAGAACTGCAAGCAAATGCTTCATGCCTATACCATGGTGCTAAACGACAAACTCGCAGAAGACAGGCTCCCTCTTGAAGAGGAAGGTCCTTTCACTGCCTGGAACAAGGACATCAATATCCTCACTGCCGATGGACATCCTTCTGTTTCTCCTCCTGTTTCATCTTTTTAAAAGGGAGGAATGGACCAATGTCATCTCCTCCCTCAGTTATCTTAGCTCCTGTATTTATTTCTAGATCGAGACGTAATGCTATTCAGTTATCTTAGCTCCTGTATTTATTTCTAGATCGAGACGTAATGCTATTCATTTACCTCTCTCTATATGGAAAAGGAGCAGGAAAATTGTTGGAACAGAAGGATTGATTGATTGTGGAGCAACTGGATGCTTTGTCACCAAACAGGCAGTACACAGGATGGAGTTACTGGAATTCAAGCTAGATATGCCACATTGGGCATATAATGTGGATGGAACAGAAAACAGGTCAGGACTTATCACCCATAAAACTAACATCATTATAGATTACGGAGGCATCAAGGAAAGATGAGACTTTCTAATCCTCAATTGCAGCAAGGATGAAATCATCCTAGAAATGTCATGGTTCCAGGTGATCAATCCAGAGATTAACTGGACTGAAGGATGGGTAACTATAGTGCCATCCAAATACAAGTGGACCTGGACCGATGCACCTGGGATCCTGGAACAAAGGTACCTGATGTGTTTTCTTGACCATGATGACAGGTACAATATCGAAGATGAACTTGTCAAGAAGTTTGCACAATGGGCCTCAATGGAACAGTTCTGCTTTATGCGTGAGCATGGGGAAGGACCAGAACATTGGATCAGGAAGACCATCATTTCAATGACTTTGGCACAACAAGCAGAGAAGACAAACTCCTCTCTGCCCCCATCCAGGTCATACAATCACATGATCAAACTGAAGGACTCTTTCATATCAAAACGGGCCAAGACATACCCCCTAAGCCCTCCTGAACAGGAGGCCTATAGGGAATTCATCGAGGAACACCTAAAGTCAGGCAAGATCTCCCCTTCGAAACCTCCCCAAGCTTCCCCTTTCTTCTTTGTCAAGAAAAAGGATGGGAAGCTTTGCCCCTACCAAGACTACTGGTATCTTAACGAGTACACCATCAAGAATGCCTATCCTTTGCTGCTTATCTCTGATCTTATAGATAAGCTCAAGGGATTGTTGATTTTCACCAAATTCAATGTTAGGTGGGGCTACAACAATGTGCAAATCAAGAAAGAAGACTGGTGGAAGGCAGCCTTCATCACCTCCCAGGAACTCTTCAAACTGAATGTCATGTTCTTTGGAATGTGCAACTTCTCCACGACATTCCAAGCCTTCATGGACAACCTCTTTGCCGACTACATTGCCAAGGGCTGGCTTGTCATCTATATGGATGACCTCCTCATTTACTCCTCTGACCAGGCCACATACGACGAATGAACCCGGAAGGTTTTGCAATGGTTTGCAGAACAGGAAATGTATCTCAAGCTGGAAAAGTGCACCTTCTCCACCTCCGAAGTCAACTACCTTGGTATGGTAGTTGGGGAGGGTGGGGTTTGCATGGACCTGGTCAAGCTGGATGTCATTAAGCAATGGAAGACCCTCAAGGGAGTAAAATCCATTTGCTCCTTCCTTGGATTCTGCAACTTCTACCAGAAGTTCATACCATCTCTCTCAGACATCGCTCGACCCCTCCTAGACCTCACCAAATCTTCCACCCCTTGGACATGGGGGCCAGCTTAGGAAATGTCCTTTCGCACTCTCCAACAAGCTTTCATGAAACAACCTGTTCTCGCCTTCCTGGACACCACAAAACCCTTCACCCTCATGACGGATGCCTCACTGACTGCCTCTGGAGTGGTGCTTATGCAGTCAAACTCGAACAGAGACCTCCAATCCTGTGGATATTTATTCCAGTTGTTCTCTCCAGCTGAACGAAACTATGACATTTTCGATTGGGAACTTCTGGCCATAATCCAAGGACTCAAAGAATGGAGGCAGTATCTCCTAGGGTCACTCCATGCAGTGATGGTTCTTACTGACCATAAGAACCTAACATACTTCAAGGAACTGTTACAGTTGGCCTAAAATAGGACAACTGTAGACTCGAGCATTCGAGATCTGAGTTTCTGAGACGAAGACTTGTCTCGTAGGTTCAAGGGTTCGTACTGGTAGGGATTCTACCAGGAGTCTGGGATAAAGGTACAGAGGGACTCTCTGTCGAAGACGTAGCCTCCAGGGACTCTGGAGGGGTTCGAGGACAAGGGAGTCTAGCGTCCACTCGATAGTAGGACAAAGACTAATAGAAATCCTGGGTTCACGCTAGAGGATCACGAGAGATGATGATAGTTCGAGTAAGACTAGCGTGAGGAACAATCGCAGTACTGCGCTAGGTTTATATACACGACGATCATGGGAAAGGGATGCCAAAAGGAAGACTTAAGGGTAGGTGAAAGCTATAAAGGTACAAGGGTTACCACGCGCAGCCCAACAATGCTGGTAACGGTAAGAAGATAGAAGCGACAAGGAAAAAGGTAGCATATAAGACAGTGCATGATGAATCGTAACATTACCCCCGTCTTATGGTGGAGATTCCATATCCACCTCAATTGAAACCCCCATATTCCGGTCCAGGAGAGCCCAAGGTATTGGCATATGCAGTATCGTCCCATGCAAGGTCAAGATCATGGTCGTCATTGCGTGAGATGGGGTGAACGCGATGACGGGGAGCTGGGCAGTGAATGCGTGCTGTGCGTCGGCGTAGAGGACCAACTCCGCGCGAGCGATGGGGTATCGGCAATGGAGTGGGCGAGGGTGGTGACTGCGAGGAGAAGGATGATGTCGTAGATGTACGACGGCAATGGATGCGGTTACGAGGACAGTTTCTCTGGATGTGATTGGGTGCCCATTCCAGGCATGAAGGACATTGATAATATCAGCAGTTGACGCGTTTGTGACCGAGGCGTCGACATGCGAAACAGGCGTCGTGATACTGGGGGTGAGAAGGAGTAAGGGGTAAGGTTCCGTCATGGCCACGCCAGTTGGTTTCCATCGCTTCGACTAACTGCAACTCTTCAGGATCGAGAGGAGAGGAAGAGGCAGATGGAGTCTTTGGATGAATGACACTGGGGGCGATCTGCCAGAGGTATCGTTCTACATCTTCGATGAACTCCGGCATCCCTAGTTGTTGTAACGCTAGAAGGATTTCTCCTTCGAGGTTGTCCTTGATGTTTCGCACCATGGTTGCCCATAGCTCAACTTGGGCGACCGACGTACTAATGGAATGGAGTGCTTCTAGGCGTTCCACCTGTAAGAAGATTTTGTACAGGGCATAGAGAGGGGACCCCACATCCATGTGGGCGTCGAGGGTGGAGGCTAGACGGGAATCTCTGAGACGATCGAGCATCAAATCTAACTGAGATTGGATGGGTAATTCACGTAGTCGATGCGCGTAGATGGGCACGTCGACTGAGAGGACTCCCGGATGGAGATCATCAGAGGGGGTGGACGCTATGGTCGTGGGAGGAAAATCTTCTTCGGGTGGTGGTGGTGTGAGGATGGCAGAGGGATGAGGGGTGGGGGGTCGTGTAATGGATTCAATCACAGAAGTTGAAGACGGTTCTAACGACGACGGAGAAGATAAAGTACAAGAGAGAAGAGGACTATTAAGGGAAGGGAAGACTGGGGAGGAAGGTTCTATGGCCATGGTGGTTGGTGGAAAGAGAGTTAAGGGGGAAACGCGGAGGGGTGTCGTTTCTTATACTCATTGAGAGCGGACTTGGAATGTTTCAAGTTCCGTTCTGGTTCCCATGAGTCATCTTCTGCGGAGAAGCCTTTCCATCGAATTAGGAAGGAGCGGTTTGACGGAGAGCCGCGGTGGCGTAGGATCTTTTCTATTTTATATTCTTCTTCTCCTTCGACGAGATCAGGAGGGGGTTTCGGGAAGTTCGGACCGTGTACGGTTGTTTCGCTATAGGGCGATAAGAGCGAAGCGTGGAAGACGGGATGAATTTTCCACGTTTTCGGGATTTTTAGTTCGTAAGTGATGGGAGATAAGACCTTTATGATGAGAAAAGGTCCTTCTCGTTTTGGGGCGAATTTCGGGTTGGTTATCTGCCGTTTCAAATTGCGGGCTTCTAGCCACACTTTATCCCCTTTAGCAAAAGGAGAGAAAGGTTTCCTCGTTCGGCGGGCCATCACTTGATGGGCCAATTCGTGGGCAGCTAGCGCTTCGTCTCGTGCTGCTGTCAGATTTTTGAGTCGTAATTCCACAGCTGGAACGGATGTGGGGGGAAGGATGGTTGGGAGGGCTATAGGTTCGTATCCCATCATCAAGAAGAAAGGGGATTTGCCCGTTACTGAATGCGGACGATGGTTATGCGCAAACTCAGCATGGGTGATGGAATCGGCCCAAGTGGTGGGTTGATTACCGCAGAAGATGCGGAGGTATGTTTCTATTTCTTGGTTGACTCGTTCCGTTTCTCCATCAGTTTGGGGATGGTAGGCGGTAGAGAGGGCAAGGTTATATTGAAGGATATGGCTTAGTTCTTTAGCGAATTTCGAGGCAAATTGCGGTCCCCGATCTGAGATGATTTTTGTATATAACCCGAAGCGGAGGAAGACCTTATGGAAAAAGAGTGATGCTATCCCTTCTGCTGTGACGGACTTCTTAGTGGGGCAAAGAATCACCCCCTTACTAAGGCCGTGGTCCACCATGACCAAGAGGGAATCAAACCCGGCGGAGGAAGGGAGATCGGTGATGAGGTCGCAGGAAATTTGGCGGAAGGGAAGGGAGGAAGAAGAGGGGATCGGGGTAGAAGGGGGGGAAATGGGATGGGTATTCGCCTTATTCTGTTGGCAAACGGCGCAGCCAGCGACATAGGCGCATACGTAAGAGGCAAGACCCGGCCACCAGAAGTCTGCAGCCACCAGTTGGCGGGTTTTGAGGAAACCAGGGTGACCTGCAGTAGGGTGATCATGGCAGCGTTCGAGGATAGCACGCCGAAGGGTGGTGTCAGGTGGCACGTAAACGCGACCCTGATAGGTGAGGACACCGTCGGTATGCTGCCAATCGGACAGCCGGGAACGGAAGGCTGGAGGGATAGAGCCGTCCAAAGACTGGAGGGCTTGAAGAACCAGAGGGTCGGAAGCGGATGAAGAGGCGATTCGAGAGGAGAGGGCAGAGTCGATGGCGTGGACGAATAAGGAAGGGGGAAGAAGAGTGACATCGACATTATCAGAGTCGGAGAAGGGAAGAAGATCAGGGCGACGAGAGAGGGCATCAGGACCTGTCAATTGGGAGCTGGGAACGTGGGTAAGGCGAAGGTCGAAGTCGGCAAGATCCAAGAGCCAGCGAGCCTGACGGCGATTGAGACGTTGAGGGGAACGGAAGAATGTAAGGTTTTTATGGTCCGTAAAGACTTGGACAGGGAAAGGGGAGCCATGTAAGTAATGGCGCCAAGTCTTAAGGGCGCAGATGATTGCGAGAAGTTCTCGATTGTAAATGTCATAGTTCCGTTCCGCGGGAGAGAAGGATTGGGAGAGATATGAGCAGGGGTGCCAGTCGCCATTGGCATCTGTTTGGAGCAGGATGGCACCCGACGCATATTTCGAAGCATCAGTGGTAAGGGCGAAGGGTCACGATGGATCTGGGAGTTGCAGGGTGGGTTTAGAAAGGAAAAGGCGTTTCAAGGTGTTAAATGCGGTGTCTTGGGTGTTCGTCCATTGCCAAGGGAGGTTCTTTTTGGTTAGGTCGATAAGAGGGCGAGCAACGGTGGAATAGTTGGGGATGAAACGTCGGTAAAAGTTGGCGAAGCCTAGAAAGGATCGAACGTCTTTTACTTTCGTAGGGGTAGGCCACTTTGCAATACCATCGAGTTTGACTGGATCCATGGCGAGTTCTCCTGGTCGGACTATCATACCGAGGTATTCCACCTCAGTAGCAGCAAAGGTACATTTTTCCAGTTTCAAATGAAGATCCAGTTCTAACATCCGTTGAAGTACTCGTTTCATTCGTTCGGTGTGAGTGGTTTCATCTGGGGAGAAAATAAGGAGGTCGTCCATATAGATCACTAGCCATCCTTCGGCGATCATGTCCCGGAATGAATCATTCATGAACCGTTGAAAAGTTGCCGGGGAATTACAAAGTCCGAAAAACATGACCGTTGGTTCAAAGAGGCCTCGATGTGTGACAAATGCTGCTTTCCATTGATGTCCGTCTTTGATACGAACGTTGTTATAACCCCACCGTACATCGAACTTGGTGAAGAGTTTCGCTCCTTGCAATTTGTCAATGAGATCGGAAATGAGAGGTAGAGGGTATGCGTCTCGGACGGTGTGTTCGTTCACATAGCGGTAGTCTTGACAAGGGCGTAACCCCCCATCTTTCTTTTTTACAAAGAAAAAGGGTGATGCTTGTGGTGAGTTGGAGGGGCGTATCTTTCCAGAGGCAAGATGTTCGTCGATGAATTCTTCGGTTGCTTTTCTCTCATCTGGGGTCAACGGATAAAGTTTTCCGATCTTGGGTGTGAAAGTTTCGTCGAGGTTTATTTCATGGTCATAGGGTCGTGTGGGAGGAAGGGAGGCGGTGGCTTCCTTTGAAAATACCGAAGCAAAAGATTGGTATTCGGGAGGAAGAACAGCTTTAGGTTTCAGTTTTTCGGCTGCGACTGCTAATTCCGTAGCTGTGGTGAGTTTCACTATAACTGGGGAATGGTTTGGGATGAAGCGATTTCCACATCGTAATAGGCGGAAGATCGCTCGGTTGTCCAACGCTCTCTCAATGAATTGGTTCTCGCTTTCGTGTTGAAGGTAGGAGAAGAGATGATGGTCGGTGACGCGGTGAACGGAGGTATCGTGGATCTGAGAGATCGATAATTTGGAATATGCTTGGTTGTGACGGTCTTGGTCTTCCGAGTGGAGAGTATACAGGAGTTTTGACTGATCTGTCGATATGGGGATTGACAATGTTTTCGTTTGCCAGTCAATGGTAGGGTTGGTGGTCTGCAACCAAGGGAGTCCGAGAATCATGTTTTCCTTTCCACATGCCATGACGTGAAAGGTTACATCGTGGGTGATTCCTGCAATGTTAAGAAAGAGGCGGCAGATATGTTTGATCGGTCCTTGTTTATTTTCAGATAAGTCAGCGTTTCGGATGAGGACGGGAGTGGGTAGTTTGGTAAGCGGTAGGCGGTATTTTCGAGCGAAGTGGTAGTCTAGGCAAGAGATATCTGCTCCACTATCCACTAAGGCGTGGGCGTCAACGACTTTCATAGCATGCGTGGGTTCAATAATTTGGAGTGGAATACGCATTGATTTTGGTAGAGTCCGTATGGTTACATGCATGCTAGGAGAAGGGGAAGATTGCGTTGAAGGATCTTCCCGATTTAAAAATCCGTAGAGAAAGTAACCTGCCTGACCACTTCTTTGTCGTCGTCTTCGATTTCCCTCAATGAAGGGATTTGTTCGCCAGTAGTTTCCTCCTTCTTTACGCGTCGAACTTTCTTGATGGAGGAGGAAAAAGTAGGGCATGCTCCACTAAGATGTCCAGGTTTTCGGCATCTGAAGCAAAGTCCCTTCTCGATACATTGCTTTCGTTCTTCCGGGGTTAACCGAGTAACCTTTATGACGTTGACGTCCATCGCGTCAGGATCTCGGCCTTTAGGGGAGGGGGTAGCGAAAGAATGGTAGGTTCCCTTAGTGGGTTGTCGGTTTCGTTGGGCTATCTCTTCTGCTCGTTCCCATTGTGTTTGGAAATGGATAGCCTTTGCATACCATTCTTCTACTTTCGCGGGAACCGTATCCATTGACATGATTCGTTTTATAAGGGAAGGGGGAATCCCTGCAGAGAAATAGCCGATAAGAACATTGTGGTCAGCGATGGCGGCGAGAGCAACGTTGTTTTGGAACGTGGAGATATACTCGGTGAGTGAAGGAGAGTATGTTCCGTCCCTCTTTCTTGTCATGCGTGTGGTGGTGAGCCAAGCGACCGCCGTTCCGGTAACGTCTCTCTGTTTGAAGGAAGTTTCAAAAGTGGTAACAAAGTCTGCGAAGGAGCCGAAAGATATAGTGGTCCCGGAGATGCAATTGGTTCGAAAGGTTGAGGCCCAGGTAAGCGCTGAGCCTTTAGTCATGTATGACAGGGCGAAGGCAATCTTCTTTTCGTCGGTATCATAGACTGCCTTATTGACGACAAGGTAGAATTGAACTGTGTTCATCCAAGCTCGGGACTTGTCAAACGATCCATCAAAGTGTTCGGGGGTACCAAGGCGAAGTTCGGTAGGTTTGGTGGTAGTCATGGTGTTTGAGGGTGGGGGCGGAGGTGGGACGAAGACTATATGAGTAGGGTGGGTGAGTGGAGATGGAGGTGTTGGGGTGCGAGGGAGAGCTAAAGCGGCTGACAGCTGATGTGATAGGTCTGGGGAGGGGTCCGGGTCGTCGACGTTTTGGATAGGGACGTCGGGGTCAAGGAAGTCTTCTTTCGATGGTGGGGAAGAACTTGGCGAAGAGTCGTGGGTGTCGGTGAGGCCACGTAAGCCCCAACGAGGATCTGAGGGTGGTCGATGGGAAATGGTGAAGACCTACTACGGTGGTAGTCTTTAAGAAAGAACGCTAGTCTTTTGTTACAGTTGGCCTAAAATAGGACAACTGTAGACTCGAGCGTTCGAGATCTGAGTTTCTGAGATGAAGACTTGTCTCGTAGGTTCAAGGGTTCGTACTGGTAGGGATTCTACCAGGAGTCTGGGATAAAGGTACAGAGGGACTCTCTGTCGAAGACGTAGCCTCCAGGGACTCTGGAGGGGTTCGAGGACAAGGGAGTCTAGCGTCCACTCGATAGTAGGACAAAGACTAATAGAAATCCTGGGTTCACGCTAGAGGATCACGAGAGATGATGATAGTTCGAGTAAGACTAGCATGAGGAACAATCGCAGTACTGCGCTAGGTTTATATACGCGACGATCGTGGGAAAGGGATGCCAAAAGGAAGACTTAAGGGTAGGTGAAAGCTATAAAGGTACAAGGGTTACCACGCGCAGCCCAACAATGCTGGTAACGGTAAGAAGATAGAAGCGACAAGGAAAAAGGTAGCATATAAGACAGCGCATGATGAATCGTAATAGGAACCATGCAAGCTGTCCTGATGACAGGCTCGGTGGTTATTGTTTTTACAGGACTTTGACATAGTTTACAAAGCCCTCCCTGGTACCCAAATGGCCTCTGTGGATGCGCTTTCCCGCAGGGATGATATCGACACCTCCAGCGATAATGCAGACATGCAACTGCTTCCTTCAGAAGCCTTTGATCACCAGATCAATCAAATTGATGTTGCTCTGCAAGACAAGATCGCTTCCTCCACCCCCTCTGATCTCCTGGTTCTTCAGGCCCTCTTTGCCATGAAAAGGGAAGAGCCACTCTTTGGTCATTCCTGCCTTGAGGAATGGACCTTTACCAATGGGAAGTTATACTTCCGAAACTGCCTGTACATCCCTGCTAATGCCCAACACATGCTCATGTAGGAACTCCACAACTCTCCCATGGGTGGCCATGAAGGCCACCTCTGGACCATTGCCAGGATCTCCCAGAACTATTGGTGGCCCAGCCTCTCTATGTTCGTCTGGAAATATATATCCGGATGTGCCATTTGCCAGGCAAACAAGATTAACACCCACCCCACCATTCTTCCGGTCACTCCCTTCTCCATTGCCGCCAGCTGTCCCTTCCAACACTTGTCTGTGGATCTCATCATGGATCTCCCCTCTGTCACCAGTTTCAACTCTGTCATGGTCATGGTCGACCATGGCCTTAGTAAGGGGGTAATTCTCTGCCCTTGCTCAAAAACCATAGATGCAGCTGGAATTGCCAAGCTCTTTTTTGAGAATATATTCAAATGATATGGTCTCCACAAGAAGCTCATCTCTGACTGGAGACTGCAATTTGCCTCTGCATTCGCACACGAACTGGCACACCTCCTGGACTATGATCTGGCCCTGTCAACAGCATACCATCCCCAGACTGATGGAGAAACAGAACAGTATAACCAGAAACTCGAAACGTATCTTCAAATCTTCTGTGACATCCAACCACACAAATGGCTTGAGAACCTCCACCTCACAGAGTTCTCCCACAACTCGGCCACCCACTCGGTCACTGGCAAAACCCTGTTTTCTCTTATTCTGGGATATGAACCCCGGTCTTACCCCCCACTTGGGAAGACCTTCCTCCCCACATCGGAGACTAGATTGTCTCAACTGGATGAAGCCTGGAAGGAAGCCAAAGCCACATACAAACTTGTGCAACAATGCATGAAGGAACGGACCTTCTCATGCTTCTCCCCTTGGAAAGTAGGGGATAAGATTTGGCTGGAAGCCAAAAACCTTAAACTACAAGTCCCCTCCTGGAAACTGGCAGCCAAACGAACTGGCCCATTCGAAATCACCAAGGTCATCTCTGTGGTCATGTACTGCCTCAAACTCCCCAAGACCTGGAAGATCCATGACGTCTTCCACATCTCTCTCCTATCATCATACAAGGAGACTCCCGAACACAGCCCCAACTTCTCACAGCCACCTCTGGATCTAGTTGGAATGGAGAAAGAATATGAAATTGAGAAGATCATCAATCATCAGGGAACACTGAGACGAAAGCAATACCTGATCCACTGGAAAGGCTATCCAGACTCCAAACGAACATGGGAGGCAGAAGGAAACCTCAGCAATGCCACTACCCTCCTTCAGGAGTATAAAAGACTGCATAAATTGTGAGGTACGACAGCATGATCAAACCCACTCTCCAGTCTCTCCTCATCACCATCTCTTGAGTCTCTCAAGCCCTTATCCAAGCCCATCTCCAAGTCCAATACTCCAATCTAGACGTTCCCAGGCATGCTGCAGAACACTCCTGTCCCTATCACTGGAACTACTAGCCGATGACCCTCACCCCATTCTCCATCCATCTCAGAAGACTCTTGGTCTTCACCCATTGCCTCTTTTATATATCCCTACTTGAGAACCCACAGACGTTCCAGGCCTTTAAGGACCTCCCCTCCTCCACTGCTGACAACTTGGTTGTCTATGTCACCGAGCTGTTCTGGGCATACTCTGCCCTTCACACCCTTCACACCAGGGCCACCTAGTGCTCGGCAAGTGCTCCTAACCCCCTCTTCTTGGCCACCACCGAGAACCCCCCCCGTTATCATCAGTCTCAAATAGGGACTATTCACCACAAGAGAGCTCACCCTCAACCTCTTATATGTCAAGGGGTTCAACTTCTCTATCTCCCTTCTCCCAGGAGAACTTGTCGATGCCATCCTGCTTCCCATCCTTTCCGCTCTTTCGGAGGAAGAGAAAGACTCTTTCTTCAATGATCAACCCATATCTCCTGGGAAACCCCACTCCCGTCGCACCTATGCCCTCCACCCTGTCAGCCAAAGCAGAAGCCCTGTCAGCCAAAGCAGAAGCCCTACTGAGGACCATCCAGGAACTAGAAAGTCTCCTCAAGAGTCGGACTCTGACTCCACCTGTATCTCAACCAGACCCTCCACCCCAGAATTCATCTCCCCCTCCTCCCTCTTACCACCCAATGGAGAACATCCTTCCCATCCCTCCCATGCCCTTCACTGCCAGGGAGCAGTCTTTTTCAGAACAGGGATACCCCTTACCCCCTCCTCCAAATGCCTTTGCCCCATACTGGCAAGAGCTCCAAAGAGGAGCATTGACTCTCCTGCCATTCCTATGGAATCCTTATCGGTTCCCCTTGCTGTTGGAACCATGACAAACACCACAGGCCTGGATGTTAATACCCATCCCTCACAAAGCCTATCCTCTTCCCCTTTCCTTCCTGTCAGATCCCACAGTTTCCTCCTCCCCACTCCTCCCCATTGCTTCGAATGCAACACCTCCGGACACTTTAGATCTGAGTGTCCTCAATACCACTATCCCCTTTGCCATCTCCCAGCCTCTGGACACCCACAGTATCATTGCCCAGAACTACGATGCTCTCACTGCAACCTCTAAGGCCACTCCCGCTCCTGCTACCCCTCTCCAGATCCCTTCTTTTCCCAGGACTGGGACCTCACCACCTATGAGGAGAACCCCAGTAACAGCAGCCCTTGAGGAGTCTAAGCTGGAGCTTCAGACATACAAGGAGGGTAATGTTACAGATGGTGACATCGGGCCGGCACCCGACCTATTGTTTTCCTTTCTAGATGCCCCTGACTCCCTGCCACTGTGGGACTTACTTGTCAATGACGAGGGAATCTCCAACGAGCTGTGGGACCAGTTCATAGGAGAGGCTCGACCCTTCACTCGGCAAACTCCCTTTTGATGGATCAACCCCATTTCCAATCCATGGCTTCTCCCGTGATGATGAAATACCCTTCATCATTGCCTCCTATCTGATCATCACTCCAACCTATGCTCCTGCCAATCAGCAGATACCGTCTGATGGTCAGCCTCTTTCATTTATCCTCATTCGGACTTACCTCTTCAGTTGCCTTCTCTTATAGGCAATAGTTGCCATATGTAGTAACTTCCCAATATAATCTAGAGAAGCCTGCCCTTATCTAGATCTCCCCTATATAAGTAGCTAGATCGGTTCATGTAACTCTAACCTTGATCTATGCTATCCTATCACTTCATCTTGGTTCCACTTGATTGTGACCTTTGCATCATATAGATTGTCCAATTCATGTTACCCCCACACTAGCCAGTGCTAGCAACTTCTAGTGTTTCAGAGGTTTGGCTGTAAATCTAGGAAGACTGCCAATTACCTAGGGCGACTGACCTCAGTGTTGCTGTATCCCGTAATGGGCCTAAGGAACCGCATCACCTTAGGGAGGGATATGAGGCCCAGGCCACACCAGCCAGGTGGATTCTGCCTTTCGCTTGGAGCATCCCCAGCTCAGCATCACGAAGCGTAACCAAGAGTCCTATGCCTAGTAGGTGAGGTTCTGAGAATGTTCCATCTGTTATCCAAGAGTCCCATGCCGAGTGGGTGAGTGTAACAGCCGAGGTACCTTGGTGCTGGTAGGAACCAGCTAACGTGATCCAGCATCACTTGCTATGTCACAGTTGATGTAACAATGACACAAATGTCTAACATATCAGCAAAGATGGTGTTGATTGTTGCTGACCTACAGGAACTGTACAGCTCCCAGGACATACAATACTAAACCAGCTAATAGAGACTAGGCGATCTTCCTGAGGGAAACCCAACAAGAACTAGACTGGAGTTCTTGGGGCATTGCATGTTCAATATATATACTACTACATGTGTTTGTGCATATTTGTAAAGGTCTGTGCATAGGGCATAGGGTATGATGTCATAGGTGTGTCATGGTGATGTCATAGATAAGTAAGTGAGTCTAGACTAGTTCTAGACTGCAGTAATTAAGTAGCCTGTACCTGGATCCTTCTAGAATCACAGAGATTAAATACACATGTCATGGAACGTTCTAGACTGTTCCCATGGTCACGTGATGAAAGCATGATAAGATCACATGACCTCGAAAGCACGTGACTGGTCATATGACTGTCACATGATAGATTAAATAGGAGTCGAATTTAATATTACCCCCCTCCTAGGGATCGACTTCCAGGCGACTGAAGGTGGGAACTGACTCTGTCAAATTCTCATATGGTTTAAATAAAGTGTCAAAAGAAGCTTGTGCCATGCGTAGCTTCCAGAGTGCATTTGCGTTCAACGCGTAAAAGTCCTTTATAGCCTCCTTTGCCAAAGCGAGGTTTGTTTCAGGCTCCCACATACATTCTTCATCACTGTATCCTTTCCAGTGAACGAGGAATTCCATACGTCATCCTTTGAGGCGCGAATCAATGATCCATTCCACCTCCCATTCCTCTTGCCCTTTGTCTGTGACCTGCACAGGGCCCGGCTTGTAAACCAGCTGTCCGGGGAGGCGTTCCTTATAAGGTTTAACCCAGGATACATTAACTACTGGATGAATCTTCATCGATCTTGGCAGTCAGAGTTCCACAGCGTTGTCGCCTTTCATAGATACTACTTTGAAGGGGCCCAGCCACCTTTTCGTCAGCTTCTTAGACTGACGAGTTGTGCAAAGATTCAGATTCTCGGTGCTAAGCCATACAAGATCTCCTTCTTTATAAATAGGACTTGTAGAACGTTTCTTCTTATTCTGAGTTACCATCCGGTCGCTCGCCTTTTTCAGATTGTCTTTTACCTGATCCAGGGTCATTGTGAAGTCTTTCACGAATAAGTTAGCCACTGGGACCTTAACCTCTTGAGGTTCTATTCCCATACGGGGTTTGTACGAGCACATGACCTGGAAGGGACTCTTTCCAGTAGCCGAGTGCATCCGGTTATTGTAATGAAATTGCGCCAGCGCGAGCCAATCCACCCAAGAATTTTTCTTCTCTGCAGTGAATAGCCTTAAATACTGCTGTAGATCTCTGTTTACACGTTCCATTTGTCCATCAGTCTGTGGATGGAACACTGTCGACATGCATAGCTCAATGTTCAACATTTTGCTGAGATCTTTCATAACCTGGGACACGAATTGGGGTCCTCGGTCAGAAATAAGACTACGTGGAAGCCCATGCACTTTCCACATGTTGTCTCTATATAATTTAGCCGTTTGGAGTGCCGTTACACTCTTCTCGGTGGGAATAAATACTGCTTCTTTGGAAAACCTATCAACTACCATGAGGATTGAGTCATATCTGTCGCTCGCTGGTAAATCGGTAATGAAATCCATGGAGATATCCTGCCACGGTCCTTCTGGGACAGGGTTGGGATGGATTTTCCTGGCCGGCGGGACATTAGTTGGCTTCATTTGTGCACAACGCTCGCATCGTGCACAGTATTCTTTTATTTGTGATCAAACCCCTTCCCAGTAATAATACTGGGTTAGGAGCTCAATCGTTTTGTCGGGTCCACAGTGTCCTGCCACCATGGAGTCATGATATAGGGTGATGACTGATTGCTGAAGGTCATCCTCTTCAGGGACATAGATCTTGTTGTTGACGACGATGAAATTGCCATCCATTGTAAACCCTGCGAGAGTTCCTTCCTTGAGTTTGCTTTGGGCATTTTTGATTTGCTCCAAAGTCTTTTCTTCTTCGCCTTTTATTTCGATCCTTTCTTCGACTGATCGAATATGTTCTTTGGGGATCACTGTAATTCCTTAATTGTCAGTTTCTACTCCAATCATGTGATCCTCGCATCTGGAGAGTGTGTCTGCTTTCCCCATTTGGGCTCCAGGTTTCTTAACAAGAACGTAATCGAATCAAGACAGATATTGCATCCATCTCACTTGCTGTCGATTGAGGTTCTGTGATTTCATGAAGTACTGAAGGTTGGCATGGTCGCTCCAGACTTCAAACTGTGACGCTCCTTCTAGATGGTGCCTCCATTGCTCTAGCACCAAGATAATTGTGAGCATTTTCTTGTCGGCAATCGTATAATTACATTGCTCGGGAGACATACTGTGTGATGAGAAAGCTACAGGGTGCCATTTCCCTTCTTTCTCTATCGAGAGAACTGCTCCGGTTGTGAAGTCTGATGCATCGCATTCTAAGCAGTATTGCGCATTATCTGCTGGGTAAGCAAGTACCAGTGCAGTGGTAAAGCTTGCTTTTAATTGATCGAACGCTTGTTGTTCTTTTTGTGTCCAGATCCAAGCCTTGTCCTTTTTGGTCAAATCATTTAGAGGTCTAGACTTAATCGAGAAATCCTTCACAAATCTTCGATAGAAGTTGGCTAGTCCTAGGAAGGATCTAACCCCTTTGATGTTTGTTGGCGTCAGCCATTTGAGCACGGCTTTCACCTTGTCTTGTTTCATCTTGATTCCTTCCATGGATACTATCGTCCTGAGGAATTCTACTTCTTTGACCTTAAATGTACACTTTTCCGGCTTGATGAAAAGGTCGTTTTCTTCCAATCATCACAACACTTCTAGTATGATACGATTGTGTTCCACTTCATCGTCAGTTTCTGTAAAGACCATTATGTCATCGATGTACACAATAACACACCCTTGCATGTCCGCGAAGATATTGTTCATCATTTGTTGGAATGTAGCGGGTGAGTTACATTGACCAAAGTACATCACCAGGGGCTCGAATGCTCCTCGATGACATACAAAGGCACCTTTCCACTCGTCACCTTCTTTTACTCTTATGTTGTTATATCCCCAACGTAAGTCCATCTTCATGAACAGCTTTGATCCTTTGAGCCGATCGATTAGCTGACTAATGAGTGGTAGCAGATAGTTATTTTTGATTGTCCACTCATTTAGGTACCGGTAGTCTTGTACCATTCATTTCTTCCCATCCTTCTTGGGAATAAAGAAAACTGGCAAGGTTTGTGGAGACTTGGAAGGTCATATGTAGCCCTTTGCTAGTTGATCACCAATGAAGGCATCAACTTCCTTTTGCTCTTCCACCGACATGGGGTAGAGCTTTCCTTTCCTGGGTACAAACCCAGATTTAAGATCTATGGCATGATCCCAGGGTTTTCATTTGGGCATCCGCTCCGATGCTTTCTTAGAGAAAACCTCCAAGTATTTGTGGTATACCCTAGGCACCATTTCTTTGACTGTTAGATCCTTCTTAGGCATCTCCAATGCCTTTATGGTTCGATATGTGTATGGCATATCATTGAGTTCCTTTTCTTCTAGTGTCTGTACAAACACCAGGGAATCCCGAAGGAAGTAGCACGTCCTTGGGCATCTCGTGAGTTTGACTGTTCCTTTCTGCCAGTCTATCTCAGGATTGTGTTTGGCCAACCATGTGTATCCTAGTATCACCGAGTTTTTGCCTAGGTCGGTAACTTCAGCTTCTACCTTTTCTTGACGTCCTTGATAATTGACGATTAGCTCGGCAGTATGAGTGATGCTTCCTGCCAAGTTCCTTGTTCCATCGACATTAAAAACAGGAATTGGTCGGTCCAACTTCTTAGTGGGGATTTGTTTCTTCTTGACCTACTCTTTGTCTACAAAGATGCCATTTGCGCCACTATCTAGTAGTGTCCTTGTGGAGTTCATCTTCTGCTTGTGTGGATGGTGCTATTTCCACATCAAGACAGATCTCTCTTTTGAGCTTCACGGACCTGATGAGGATCCGGTCTGGGTTTTGTAACATAATAGATACACTATTTTTTTGGGTTTTATTTTTGACCGAATTAAGCCTGCAATCCCATGCAGCAAGCTTACTTTCATAAGTCCCAGTCTTGGTTGATGAAGAAGAAATACATGATTCGGTATCAGAAATTGTCCTATCCTGGGGGTTGAAGAATTTGTCTTCTTCTTCTCCATAAACTTCTAAATACGAGTATTGGTTACTGGGGTGCCAGAGCTTCGCTTCCAGGATCTCTTCCCCTCGTGGTAAAATGTCTGTGTTACGTATTCTAGGGTCCATTGCCTTTGTCACACCCAGATCGTGACTTAGGCTTGTCCTTTTCCCTTTTCTGTAACTGCTAAGTCGGCGAAGTAGGCCTTCATCGCCTCAAAGTCCATTCCATTTAGGGCCCTTAATCTGGCATCTCCTTTTGATGCATCAGATGCCACATCCACATTCGATTGGTCTGTATCCCCAGAGCTAGTTTGGCGGACACAGCTTCTGCGGCTGCAGTCCTTGCGATGCCCTCCTCCAAGGAACTTGCACTGTTTGCAGTGCTTCTTTGGTTTGGGGCAATCTTTGGCGAGATGAGGTCCTTTACAGTTGAAACACTGTCCTCGGCTCACCGCATCAACATCCATTGCGTCGGGATCCCTACTTTGGCCTTGTTGTCGCGCATTCGTCATCCAGATGTGCCCCTGGTTGCAGAGGTCGAAGCTCTCCATTGCATTTCCAACCCTTTTTATTTCGTCCATGTATTCATAGACGTCTTTCTTCCTTTTACCATCTAAGAAGATTTTCCTCATAATCTCCTTCTTGGTATTTTGCTCTAGGAAGAGCATGCCTATCTGGTGACCACACTTGGCCTTTTCATACCAAGCTAGCCATTGGGTGAGGTAGGCCTCAACCCTTTGGTTTGGTCCTTGGCGGTATTTTGACAACCGCTCTGTGAACGTGTCAGCCTCGTTGCTGGGCTGGAAACGATTTTTTATTTGGGCTGCTACTTCTTCCAGCCCGGGCCATGCATGGTCTGATCTGTTTATATACTTATGGATCTGGAAAGAGGCCCATTCCCCAGCTCCGTTCTTATCTTTGCCGTCCTTGCTGCCTATGCGGGACCAGATCGCCAGGCAGTAATCCTTGTTAGATGGGAAGGCTTCCTTGTTCATCTTAAAGTAGACCTCCATCTTGGTCCACCATTGAGTGAATGAGTCATAAGACCCATCAAAGTGCCCTGGGTCTGGCACTGCTTCCACCTTCTTGTTTATTTTTACCTTGGGCCGTATAGTGGGAGCAGCGGTGCCAAGCCTTGCCTCCATGTCATTTAATTGGAGGGTGAGCTGCTCTATCATTGCCAGCAGCTGGCGGATGGTTGCATTGTCTCCTGACATTGTTGGAGACAAGGGAGGGGAGTCGAGAGGGTGGTTGGAGAGATTCTCAAGGTCAGAGTCGTCGAGGTGGGGTAGCGTGTCTTGTAGATCCCACACTTTGCTCGATGACTTGGTTGAGCGCTGCTTCTAATGCAGGCTCACCAGAGACTCTAAAGAATGCTTGGGCTGGTTCCCGAGGGTTTCATGTGTAAGGAAGAGTGCATGAGAGGATATCTTCTACTTCGTTGTAGAAGTCATCATATAATGCAAATGAATAATCGGGTTCTTCCTGCTTGACCTCTGTCATATCGAGGGGTAGTGGTTCGTCATCATTTGGGTCGCGTTCGACCTCTTCAGGGATGTAGAGCTCGTCTACTGGCTCAAGCTTCACGTAAGAAGCAGGAAACATCCTAGTTAAGAAATTCTACTCGTTTGTCAACCAACACTGCAGCCGTTGCTGAGGTTGTTTCTTAATCAATGGATATAGGGTCAATATCCACCCCTACTATCCCGAGTACTATGTAGTGTATCGTAAAAGTGTAAGTGGCCTCACATGGACCAGGGACGTATCCTGTTCGAAGGTGAAAGGAGGGTTGGGGTGGTGTTTAAACGCGTTAGACCTGCTTGAGGGTACCCCTGTGCCGCCCTAGATAGCTAAGCACCTGTGCTGCCTCTAGTGGCAGGGACTACATAAAAAGGTGGTAAAAGAAGATGTGTATGTAGGTCCGCTTGAGCCTGCAGTCCAGCTATGTCCCTTTAGTGCTAGGGGCCGCGTGTCGACAATGAGAAAGTGAGGTTTAGTGCAAAGTGGTGGGAGTAATGGAAGTCTAGTTCTAATGTTGCCGACCTACAGGAACTGTACAGCTCCCAGGATGCACAACACTAAACCAGCTAATAGAGACTAGGTGATCTTCCTGAAGGAAACCCAACAAGAACTAGACTGGAGTTCTTGGGGCATTGCATGTTCAATATATATACTACTACATGTGTTTGTGCATATTTGTAAAGGTCTGTGTGTAGGGCATAGGGTATGATGTCATAGGTGCGTCATGGTGATGTCATAGATAAGTAAGCGAGTCTAGACTAGTTCTAGACCGCAGTAATTAAGTAGCCTGTATCTGGATCCTTCTAGAATCACAGAGATTAAATACACATGTCATGGAACGTTCTAGACTGTTTCCACAGTCACGTGATGAAAGCATGATAAGGTCACATGACTGTCATGTGATAGGTTAAATAGGAGTCGAATTTAACATTGATAAACCATTGGAAGGTCATAGGTGCATTGGTGAGTCCAAATGGCATAACAAGCCATTCGTATGAGCCATAGCAAGTCCAGAAAGAGGTCTTCCATTCATCACCTACTGTGATCCAGACTAGATGATAGGCATGTCGGAGGTTGATCTTAGTATATATTTTAGCACAGCTCAGAGTGTTGAGAAGATCCAAGATGCAGGAAAGGAGGTAATGGTCTTTCTTTGTGATTTTATTCAGTCCTCAGAAGTCGACACACAGGTGGAGTGACCTGTCCTTTTCGCAGACAAAGAGAACTGGAGCTGCATGAGCAGAGGAGGATGGATGAATGAAGCCCATAGTGAGGTGCTCATCAAGGAAGTCTTGGAGAGTGTGAAGTTTGGATGGAGAAAAGGAATAGGTGGTGCCAAGAGGGGGTGAAGCTCCTTTCTCCAAATTGATCTTTAGGTTATACTTCCAGTGTGAAGGGAGTTCGGAAGCCTTGCTTTTACTGAAAACATCTGCAAAGTCATGGCATTCTGAAGGGACACTAGAGAGATCAGTGGGTTCAGAGGTGGAAGTGGAGCGGAGATCACTTCCCCAAGGGTGGAGCCACAAACAGAATTGAGCAGAGCCCTCAAGGCAACAAGCCAATACAAAAGCAGCAGCATTGATCATTGTGATGGGAGGAGGCCTCAGCTCGGAGAAGCTCAGTGAGTCAGAATTAGGAGGGTCAGCCAGAGGTGTCATAACCAGTGGCCTTGGAGGGGAGCTTGGAGTTGTTGGCATGTCCCGTTCAGATGAGTGGAATGATATACTGCCCGAAACCCAGTCAATCAATGGATTGTAGTGGGTGAGCCAGTTGTATCCCAAGACAAGGGAATAGGATCCATCCAACAGAGTGATGTAGAATGTCGTTGGAGTGACATTACCAGTTTTGAAATGGATGAAAAGATTGACAGCTTGGATTATCATGGAGTTGGAAGTGCCATTGAAAAGTCGGAGTTGCTGTTAAATTCGACTCCTATTTAACCTATCACATGACAGTCATGTGATCAATCATGTGCTTTCAAGGTCACATGATCTTATCATGCTTTCATCATGTGACCATGGGAACAGTCTAGAACATTCCATTACATGTATATTTAATCTCCATGATTCTAGAAGGATCCAAGGACAGGTTACTTAATTACCATGATCTAGAACTAGTCTAGACTCACTTACTTATCTATGACATCACTATGACACACCTATGACATCATACCCTATGCCCTACACACAGACCCTTTACAAATATGCACAAACATATATAATAGTATATAAGTTGAACATGCAATGCCCCAAGAACTCCAGTCTAGTTCTTGTTGGGTTTCCCTTCAGGAAGATCGTCTAGTCTCTATCAGCTAGGTTTAGTGTTGTGTGTCCTGGGAGCTGTACAGTTCCTGTAGGTCGGCAACAGTTGGAGCAGAGAGACAGGATGGGCAGGAAGATTATGTTTATTAACGAAGGAGTTGTTGATGAAACAATTGGAGGATCTAGAGTCTACCAGCATGGAAAAGGAAGGAGTGTCATAAGATACTAGGAAAATAATAGGTGTAAGGGACTTTGGATTCAAAAGAGTGGACATGTTGAGGTGGATCTCCTTAGGTGCACAGATGGGATCAATGCAACTTTCAGTCTGTGCAGAGTACTGGAGATTGTGGACTATTTTTTCACCTTCTTAGCAGAGACCTCCAGTTTGGTTTCCGGAGTTGTCTTGACAGCATGGGCCTTGGAGGCCTGAGAGGAAGACTTGGGGCATTCTTTAGCAATGTGTCCAGAGGCTCCACAAAACATGCAGAGGCCACTGTTGAAGCGCTGCTTGTGCTCGGCAGCAGTCAACTTGCCATCCTAACCAAGCTTTGATGAAAGATCAGACTTGTTGGACTTGGATGCAGGGGAGCTGGCAGCCTTTGCCTTGGCTTCCTTGGAGTCCTTAGGGGATTTGGAGGAAGGTCAGTGAGAGAAATGGTTGGTGGAAGATAATTTATCTGCAGGGGTTTTGTCAGAGGATTTCGGGGGATAAGACTTTGTTTGCTGGCTAAGTTTGGACTTGCATTCCCAATAGCGGGCATCGATGGCTTGCACTAAGGTATGGAGTTTGGAGATAGTTGGAGGCTTTCTGATGTGGGAGATTTCATTCTTGATACGATCAGGAAGACCATTGTAAAAGTGGTGCCAGAGTGCACCTTCTCCATAATCTCAGACTTGTGAAGCAATCCAATTGAATTCCATGACATACTTGTTGATATGCTGCATGTTCTTCATAGAAAGTTGATCAAGCTGATATTCAGCATCTCCAACTGAATCATGTGGTCCAAAGTTGGTCTGGAGTTCTAAAGTGAACTCCTTAAAATCATCCATCCAGGATGGGTGGAGGTCCAGATCTGCCATCTCTAGAAGGTCGGGCTCAAACCATTCAAGGGCCATGCCCTTCAGGTATGACTGTGCATAGGTGACTTTAGCATGGTCAGTATGTAAGGCTTTCGGGTGGTCCTGAAAATTAGGTTCTAGCTAGACAAAGAAAGTCCAGAGTTTGTGTGGATCCATCCTGTTGAACTGGTCCAGTTCTTGGACCTTAGTACGGAGATTGGAAGAAGACTTGCAATTGGAACGAGTGAGGCCATTAATAGCAGATGCAAGCTGAGCTAATGCATCCTGCAGAATCTGCTCATATTCTGAGTTGGAGGGATGAGGAAAAAGGTCAAAATCCTGGTCATCATTGGAAGGGTCATCCCCAGGATCTCCAGGGCCCTCCGGATCTTCAGGATTTTCTGGCTCATCCAAAGGTTCACCCATTCTAGGTGGAGTGTGTGCAGAACATTGCTCAGAGTTCTCATCTTCTGCAAGGAGGTCTACTTGAGGACCTGGTGTTGGCAAAGGTTGACAGGCCAGCCCCTGGAAAGCAGAATGAGGCATGCAACAAGTGGAAAAACTTCAGAATTGCTTGATGATTTCTGGGCCTTGTCAAGAGCTGCCGAAGACAAAGAAAGGGTTGTAACGAGGGGATAATGGAGGATTGTTATCCATGGTGTGAGTTTGTGAGCAGGTAGTATGAGTAGCCATGAATAGGACATGACAAGATTGAGTATGAATATACTATTAAGACTGCAAATGGATGGGGACTTAACCAAGGATCTATTCGGTAGTGACCCCAGAGATCAAAGCTGATGGGACTTGGCTTCATCTTATGTGGTGTGCCCTTGTAACATCCAGTCCTGGATTTTGAAGGTTGGAGAATAAAGCAGGTCCTAAGCCAGAGTTGCTTAGGGTGCTTATGAGTGGAGGATGATCAGAAGGGAGAGGATCTCTTAGTCGATATTCATATTGAGGTTACATGGGGATACATAAGGGTTTATATACTATCGGGACTTGTAATCAGAATGAGTAAGTGAAACACAGGAAAGTCAGTCCAGACATGGACATTGAATGATGTCAGTCAAAAGTCAGATGATGTCAATCAAAGTATAGTAGCAGTCAAAATGTCAAAGGTGATCGGAAAGGTGTCTAGTAGTTGAATAGATGCCAATGAATAAGGTCCAAAGATTAGAGGCCATGTCCTAATCAAGAAAGGTCTGGAGTTCATAAGTTCAAGAGCTATAGAAACACCAGAGGAGCAGAGTTGGATCTAGGAAGATTATGGAATATGACAGCTAAGAACTTTTCTATGACCCTAGACCTTGTTAAGAATAACTTGGAAAAGGCGAAGCAGTACATGGTGATCCAAAATGAGCACAAGAGGTCACATGCATCTATTTATAAAGAAGGAGATCTCA
>JBBPUP010000224.1:0-22838 GCA_038094735.1 Exsudoporus floridanus
TTAACTCCGGGTCTGACTGGTCCGGCGGCGCCGGGTCTAGATTAGAGATTCAAAGGAGATAATGATTCTTTTCGTCAATGGCGAATTTTGTCGCAGGGACTTCGGTATAGGTAAAATTCTCGACTTAGCCTCGCAATCGGAGGTATGTTGGCTGATGTGTTGTTCAATGAATGTCAGCGGACTGCCTTTGTTGGCCTCGATAACTGGGAGCCTTGACATGGTGGGACACATGCCGGAACTTCAGGTCTGCTCGGAACTAGAATTACAAACAAAGGTAGACTATAATTCGATCGTAATGAGTGCAAAAGTGTCCGAGACCTGAGATGATCTCGGTGGAAGCCAGAGCACGGGCGGAACCAATAATCGCGAAGATTCATTGTACGCCAGTTCGCCGCGGCAGAGTTGTTGGAGGGTACTGTGTAGGGGAAGTACTTGGAGTAGTCACATCTCCAGAAATTATATCCTGGATCGCGTTCTCGAGCGCATCAACACGGTTAGACATTTGTGCCACTAGGAACACGTCGGTCAGAAGCGACGCGGAGAAAGGGGAGAAAGACTCACTCCGATCGAGTATCTGGGACGACATCTCATCGAATTTGGCATCGAGCTGCTCCAGCAGCGTTTCTACCTGAGACATCACTTTTCTATCAATGACGGAGACGGGGGTCGCCGTTGATGTGACTTACGAATGCAGTCAGCTCGTGCGGGCTGGATATCTCACCAGGGTTGGCGGCCACTGACTGCTTCGTTGGTGTTTTCGCACCAGACGCCACCTCGGAAGTGGAGGTAGACCGCACTGGTGTTGACGCGGGGGCGAGTTTTAGCGGGAGTGCTGAGGAGGACATCGATATCGTTCCCTCCAAGTTCCGCAGTCACAAACTGTCCGCGTTACGTCAGCAATACCATGAAACCTCCGATGACCTTGTTCAGGTTCGAGGTACGACTGAGCCCGGCAAATTCATAAAGGCTGCCAGCGGGGACACGATAATGGACTTATGAGGTTTGAGTTTTCGTTTAAACTCGCTACGCACAGAACGGTGTTCTATTGTTTTGGCCGTCTTAGACAGATCACTGATCATTTTTCACAGGGGCCGTCACGACACCAGTGTCTCAGCGACTTTCCACAAGGCGCTCTTCGAAGCACGGGGGTCCCAGATTCAATCGGTTATCCATATAGCATGACTGTGTCGCGTGTGCCGATGCGGCGACCTTGAAACCGACGTTTGCGAGGAATGTAGATGATGATCTTTTCAGATGTGACTGTCTCGAGTTACGTAACCGGTCTTCACAGAAACCCCAGCTCCCCGTCAAGGCAGCTCAGACGTTCAATCACAACTCAGACCCGAGCTATAAGGGAACAGGTATGCGATGCAACAATAGATTGGATCGGAGGAACATGTACAAGGCTTTGCAATCGGTGAACACATTTCTGCCGGTTTTACAACCGTCCCCGTCGCGCGCCGCCATTCTCTTGGCTAGAACCTCGGGCGAAGTACCGCCAGTATCCGCGGCTTATCGTCATCTAACGAACGGGCATGTAGAGCAAGGTCAACTATTTCACCTCTGCTGCGCTGCACACAGAATACATATGGGACTGTTATCTCGGCTGTGAAAGGGCAACAGACTGTCTCCGTCCCTCCCGGTACGCAGTCTTCGGGTTTGTCGGGTCAGGGGGTGGCTCATTCTGATCTCGTGCATGGTATAGCTTGTGTTAACGTGGTTGGTATGATCACCGTCATGACAGATTGACACCACCCGGCTTGCTTGAGGCTTACACCAAGCCATAGCCACGTTCAGGACCCCAGTGGGTTTATTACCCGGACAATGGTATAAAACACCATTGTCATGTTTCACCATTTGTCGCCCTTGTCTGGCTTCATATCATATATTCTAGCACCCCCGTCGTCTCTTCTCCCCGCCCTCTATTGTTCGACATGTCTCCCACTGCGACCTACGAAAACGCTCCTGAGCACTCTTTCACTGGCTTCGTCCTCCCAGACCTCGTCTCCGACTGTCACTATCCCCTACTTCTCAGCTCTCATTGCTACAACGTTGCTCGTGCCTCTGAACGATGGCTATTGCAAGGGGCTCGGCTCGTCGAGCCCCGCATCACCAAATTTATGGGTCTCAAAGCCGGCGAGCTCACCGCATCTTGTTACCCATACTCTGACGAATTTCACCTTCGCGTCTGTTCGGACTTTATGAACTGGCTGTTTAACATGGACGACTGGTTGGATGAGTTTGATGTGACGGATACTTGGGGAATGCGGGAATCTTGTATTGGCGCCTTCCACGATCCCATCCACTTTGACACGAATAAGCTTGGAGGTTTGATGTGCAAGTCGTACGTTTCTTTTTTCTTTAGCCTCTGTGCTTCTGTGGTACCGAGAGATTGATTTCGGAACGGAACAGGTACTTTAGCCGTTTCATCCGGACCGGTGGTCCGGGATGCACGAAACGGTTCATCCACACGATGGATCTGTTCTTCATTGCTGTCGCAAAACAAGCAGACGATCGCGCCAACGGACGTATCCCAGATCTCGAATCGTACATCACCGTCAGGCGAGATACGAGTGGCTGCAAACCTTGTTTTGCGCTTATCGAATACGCTGCCCGTATCGATTTACCGGATGAGGTCATGTCACACCCAGTAATCATGGCAATGGAAGAGGCTACCAACGACCTCGTCACATGGTCCAACGTAAATCATGCACACTCTTTTCTAGCGACGCGGCTCATTCGCGTTTTCCAATAGGACATCTTTTCTTACAACGTCGAACAATCTCGACGCGATACCCACAATATGATCGTCGTCCTCATGCGCGAACAGGGATTAGACCTTCAAGGTGCCGTAGACTATGTCGGTGCACTTTGCAAGGGCACGATTCGGCGCTTCGAGGACAACCGGGCGATACTACCCTCGTGGGGCGAAGAGCTTGACAAGCAGGTCGCGATATACGTCGAGGGGCTGCAGAACTGGATCGTCGGCTCGCTGCACTGGTCGTTCGACTCTGAACGCTACTTTGGCAAGGACGGGCTGGACGTAAAAAAACATCGCATCGTCAAGCTTCTCCCAATACGGCCGTTGTAAGGTTACCGTCGTCGTCGCATTGCATTTATAGTTCCGTGTAGTGAAAATTCGTAAATGCTCTCTGATTTATCATAGATGATATGTATTGAATTATGTTATTCTTAGCTCGTCATTTATCCCTCCTGTAGATTGCGTTCATTTCTATTTTACCTGATCAAAAGATCTTGATAAAAAAGGATTAACGTCCTTAAAAGTTGTTTATTAGCCAGAATCTAAACTCATATAAACATCTTTCTGGAAACGCGCACCCCTTGGTTCTCGGCGTTGCACCGCAATGAACGAAGAGGCTAAAACGATCCGCAATCACACATTACAGACCATGCAACAGTTCCAGATCCTAAAGTGGTGTGTTTCACGGAGGACCACAACGATCGACGACGTAAGCTTTCACTCTCCTCTGTTCCTCACCACCAACGCCGTCCACATTCTCAGGTGTTATGCCTTCGATGTTAACCTACAATGACGATCCTGCGTGAGCAGAGATCTAGGGATTGGGTGAGACGGCAGGAAGTACATACCCTTCCACGATCAGCACCAGCTTCGATCAAAAGTACTGCAGCCTCGGCATGAGCAGATTCCATGGCCAGATGAAGCGGTGTGTTTCCTAGTAACGAGCGGTTACCCTATGTCACGTTCTACGGTCGAAGTTCATTTACCGACTCGATCACCTGTATTCAGGCGAGCTTTCATTGCAACGCCTTCTGGAGGATGCAAAAGAAGCGAAATGAATCCCGTAGATCCGGTGGTGGCAGCCCGGTGACTAGATGGAGTATGTGAGCCGAGTAGAAGCCATCTCACAATGACTTGACTGACAGGGGTAATTGGTTGGCTTTGTCCCTCGCGTTGATCTAACGATCATCAGGTTTAAAAGCTAGCCTGTGGCGAGGTTCACTCACATCTGCACCTCGTTGAATCAGGTATCTTCCGATCTGGACGGTAAAGATGGACACCGAACATCAGAGATGTGGGATCACTGAATACCTGGGAAGTTCACCTCCATGCGTGATTTGGAAGCTGCGTAATGTCTGTTTATCGAAATGCATGAGCAAAGCGAGATGACGGTTGCGGTTTACCGCACAATGGGGTGATTCCTTTGTCATTCCTCTGATTTACGTCTGCCCCAGCTCCGATAAGCTCTTGCACGACTTCCTCGTGGCCAGCGCTAACTATACGGGATCAAGATAAGGCAAATTTCAGACGTCGACTGTGGATGGCCGTACCCGCTATATGCAGTGCCGCCCAACCGCTGCCATCCACTTTGGTGACGTCCGCCTCTTGATCAATCAGGTAACGCACGACATCGGTGGCACCAACAGATGCTCCCCAATGCAATGGTGTACGACCGTCCTGCGACCGTCAGGTTCGCTGAAGGAGTGGGACCATGAAGAAAAGAGCTCACTGTATCGATCTCGTTGATGAGCTTTGGGTTTTCAGTTACGAGGGCCCGCACTAATGAAAGTTGATCTACGAGTGGTGAGTTATTATAAAGGAGTACATTCAGTACGGACGACGAACTGTTCTGAGCTGCCGTGTGGATAGACAGTGACATCGTGCATGTGAGTGCGAAAGTTCGCGGTGCAACGACCAAGCCAGAGAGTAGTTCAAGATGGTCGCAGCTTGCGCGTCGGGCCGATTACGCCATTGCAAACCCTAACCCCAAATCTGGGTTAATCACGTGCCTGCCCAAGCATGACCAACTGCAATCCCAAAATAATCATGGACAACGACTATTGCCTACCGGACTTACATGAAAACCTCGCTCTTGCCAACCCCTGCAGCGAGGAATATCATCTCGCGCCTTACGATGCAGCGCTCATGTGCTCCATAAGCACACCGTATGCAATCTCTCGCCGAGTTGGCAACACAGCCAGGAGTGGCACAAGAAGATTAATTTTTGCCATCCCTCCTGGAAAATGATTGGTTCTATATTAACAACTCGGAGCTTCCTGGCATCCAGTATAGCCAACAGCACGTCATTTGCCATTTGAATTGGCATGGATGAGTGGCAAGGTGGTGACACCAACCATGCTGTGTGACTCAGACAGACTTGCCAAAACGTTTTTGCTAGGCACGGTATGAAGGGATGAGTCATGAAGGTGGACACGAGGGTGGACATTTTCCAAGGATGTGCCAATGCCGAATAATGTACACCGATGTTGTGGATGACACTGCATTGTGATCATACAGTGGACCAACGACTAGTAGCGTTGCTGACGTGGCTGCGTAAACTTGGGGGAAACGTTGAAAATATGGCGTGGCTCAACCGGTCTTTCAAACTGCCATGCGCTCAAATGATCTCCTCTCCTTTGCCAGAGTCACCGAAGTATCCTGACACCCCTCACTCGTTCACTCTTTGGTCCGAAGTCCGTTATTAAATGACTTCAAACGCTCAGGCAACGCTCGGGGTTCGTGGAGACTTGGAACGTGTCCGAGGGTTGCATGCTCTCAGTTGGCAATCACAAAATTTGATCACCACACCGCCGCTAGCACATCGCCGAGAGTCTGCCACTCAGCGAAAACCTACCGTCTTCACTCGATGCGCTTTACGTCGTTGCTATCGGCCGCACTCTTCTGGAGATTTCTGGGACTGATACTACGGCTCGATGTTGCTGGGTTTCCGGGTGCCTAATCCAGCGGAGAGCTGCCCGGTTCAAACGACGGTCTACATAACATGCACAGCAACTATTCCCTGACGCTGATCGATGACTCCGCGTAAGTCGCAGTCAGCGTAGTTCCAGGAACCCTACATGAACCTCCCTGATCGAGATCTTGCACTTCAAGCTACATTACTACTAATGCGTCATTGTAGACCCCGGTGTCTGTCTTCTTCCAGTTTCCGGTGACCTGGAGTCCAGAAGCGATACATTCACATCCCAGTGAAAATTCATCTAGTGGATGCATGAAGCCGGCTGTGACAGCTCATTTGCTCGCTGGTTGACCTAGAGACCGAGACCACGCACCGGAGCCTCTTCTCTCTTGCGGTTCCGAGGGTGTCCATCAAACTAATCGAATTCATCAGTCAAGGTTAATAACGGAGCTGACTACAGTCCAATATTTGGCGTCTAGCATGCTGCCCTCCGCTATCGGGGCTCCATATGTCGCCACTCGCGGGTCAAAAAGTTTCGCGAGGTAGCCGATTTAGCCAATCCCCTCACCACTGGAGTTGGAGCCCTTCCCATTAGGTTGCCCTAGCCATTATCTAGGTCTATGTCTCTATCACCCTGGCTTCCGATAATCCAGCGGCATTCGGTACTCCAGTTCTCCGAATGCCTGGCAGTTGGTTCGTCGGGAACCATACCAATGTGACGCACAACGGCTCGTCAATGGAGCCGTGTCTAGCACTCGGATATAAGGCAGAGGTCATCTCGCCGTCGACAACCAGAGCTTTCTGTTCATATCAACTGTTCAGCGCAAGTACCTTTTGAAACTCATGGACATGTACAACAACACGTTTGGGGATGATGTATGTCTGTCCTCTTCTTCTCGAGGAACGTGCTGAACGCGACAATTTCTCCAGGATGCATGTGATTTGGTCGCTTTCGGCCTGGGACTGAAGAAATATCGTTGCGGGTGGGTGACGAATGGGCGAGCATGCGGTGCCCTAGTTCAAGGGGATGACGTTCCCTTACACCTGAAAACCATCCACCGAGCCAATGATACTCCAAGGCTCACATGCCTCTGGAATAACTGCGGTGACGGACTGAATAAAGGATGTCTGGTCAGACATGTGCAGGAGAAACATCTCGAGTACCGATGGCCGTGCCCGAAATGCGGCGCCATGTTTACGCGTAGAGGGGTGATGGACACCCACCGCGCGACTTGCACCTGATGAGGTGGTCGTTTACTAGTAAGTAATCACATCGCCTATCGATTCCTTCAGATCGAGCTGAACTGTCAAGACAGGTTTGAAAAGTGTTATTACTCTCCGCCAGATATACTGTATGCCAATCACCATAATAAACTGAATAGAATCTGTGTTTTCGAAATTTCACAACTCACATTGGTTCCCCTAAGGAAGGGCGTCCTCCACTGAGCAGCGACGAACTGCAGCTTCCAGGACACACTCGGGTGTGCTGAGGTATAGTGACACTGGCAGCCTCAACGTTCAAAGCTATCCGAGGAACAAGCGCCTACACAGCTCCAGTTCATGATTGGCTTTATTTGGGTGCTACCAACATGGCCACGTTGGTCCGCGATCAAGCCAACACAACAGCAAGCGGCAGTCCGAGGTCCGAAAGTCGATCCATATTCCTAAATTGAAACATGAATGGAGCCCTCCAATGGTCCATCCTGATCTATCGATGGCTGACGGTTCCCGGTTCTGATGGGTGTGCTGTGCTTGGTGGGGTCATTTACAAACTTGGATGCCTGCTCTATGATGTTGTCAGTCTCTCGGCAAGGTCGGCAAGGTTTGTGACAGCCATGGTGAAGCTACTGCATGTGGCGTATTACCATGGCCCTGGAGTTGGTGTGTCTAAATATTGTCTGCTGCGACCCGTTAGCCCTTGGGCATTCTGTACTGATTATCGTTAAAAGTCGAACCTAGAGACGGTAAGCTCTCATCGATCATCTGATTATCTCCCGGTGGCAAGTAATTAGACAATTCCTGGCTGGTGTACGATCATCGGCAGTGACCATTCAACGCCCCGCTGTGATGTTCCTCTGCAAATCTGGCGAGCTCTGCGACAGCTTCCATGGAGAGAATTCTGAGTCGATTGATAAACTTCCAAGGACAGTACTGATGCCTGAGCCGTCCGCTCCGTGTTCCAGTGTCCTCTCGTATATAAAGGTAAAGAAAATTTGTTTTCCGTTTCTAGCTTCAGAAGCCCAACTTTCAACTTTTTTTATCTCTCAAGTGGATGCAAGAATGGATAATAATGCTGACGAACAAATATACTCGATGGAGCCATGCTTTACACATGATGATCAACACCCCTGGGAGTTTCATGAGTATCCAAAGGACAATTGTTTGTATGTACAACCCTTGATGTTGCCCGTAAATTAACCGTGCTGATCTGCCCGTCTCTTCGCGATTCCAGTGACAGTCCTTCATACGTTGGACAGCTACAGAATTTACTTGCCTATCCAAATTTCTCTCCTCCCATTACCACGGAGCCACTCGCAGTCTCTACAGGACATATTCCATGGGGAAGTGTGGAGCTTAGCACAACATCCAACCCTGAGCTGTGGCAGCCACAGTGGGTGAATGATGAATCGGAGTGGAGCGGGATTAACTCCAACTCGACTCACGTGGCCAACGCGTCCGTTGTCCCGTACCAGATACCGGATGGACCTCTTTGCAACTGGTCTCATGATTTCAAGCCGCGTCCTCCTCCCCTTAGTATCCCGAGCGTCCCCCAGTCATTGTCTCCGGCGCCAACCAGCTCCTGCCCAAGCATGGAAGATCTATGGTTGTGGCACGTGACCTCGCTCTGGAGTGGGATCATGGACACAAACGCTTCCTCTTCCGATGGAGATACAAATCTCACTGCCTCGGGATTCCTCAATGATTTTGCAGAATATGACTGTACTTCTGACGTACGCGCTGATTCGCAACCGCCGGCCACGTTGACACACAGTGCCATATCATCCCCGCAATCTGCCACATTTCCGTACAGCGAATCCCCGATCTGTGAGCCTTCGGCAGTGCTGACACACAATGGCCTACCATCTCCACAATCTGTCACATTCCCGTACAGTGAATATCCAATCTGTGAACCCCTGGTCCCGCTGAGACGCAATGCCATATCATCCCCCCAATCTACCGCATTTCCGTACAGTGAACGCCCAATCTGTGAACCTTCGGTCGCGCCGACTCACAATGCCGTATCATCCCCGCCATCTGCCACATTTCCGTACAGTGAATCCCCAAGTTGTGAATCGCCTCGCCAGGGTCGATATTTTAAATGCCGTTGGCTCACCGACGGAAGACTCTGCGGGGAGCTCGTCATGTCGAACAGGTGCAGCGTTGTCGCACATGTACAGCACTTTCATGGTATCAAACCAGGGGAAGAAAAGGCACGCGAAACTTGTTTCTGGGAACATTGTAGGACGGTCTTGAAGAAAGAAAGCCTGGTGCGACATATCCTAACGGTCCACCTCAAGGAGAAAGTACACTGTACCGAATGTGGATTTGGCTTTGCCCGCGAGGACTCCCTCAAGCGACATCTAAAGGGAAGTCAGCACAAAGTGTCTCTAGACAAGAGTACAGCAAAGCAGTCGTCACGAAACCATACTTGGTTTGGACGAGCACCTCCCGGACGGACGGAGAGCACTAGGGCTGCTGCGAGTAATACGTAGCCTACGTGTTTTTTCGAGCTCATTTAGCCGACAAGTGTTCTTTCCGTTGGAGTTTCATACGAGACGCGGTAGTACGAAGGTAAGATCGGCGCATCATAACATCTATGGATATTGAAAGCAGAGGAGTAAGACACGTGGCAGTTGCGAGTACACTTTCCAATTGTTGCGTTCCAATGACACAAATATGTTAATCTAACTAACGTCCATTGATATCTACGATAAGCTAGGCAACAAGAATCAGACCTCGACCACAGGACAAAATAAAAAGCAGCAAATAATACGAATAAAGCGGACAGTGCACAATACATACAAGTGAGAATAGTGGTGAGATGTGGATGCAGATGGGGATCATGGGAAAACGAGACGAAAGCAAGAAGTACAACATGAGATGCGATAATCAACAGTAAAATGAAGTTGAGGATACAGCGGCAAGATTATCTTGGAGTGTGTCAGGTGATGTTGGCATTGACGGTGGCTTGCGGTAAAGAGACAGGTGAACGAGCATAGGTATTAGGCCATGACACTCGTGGCAAGTCCTTCCTCTGCTTCAGTCTTGGCAACTGGTAGCCTTTCCAAATCCTTGGCAGCAACCGAGATACGTTGGCACTCGGCACCACCTTCAGAGAGTACTGGGTAGGGAGTAGGCGATTAATCGTTGCCATGGACCAAGCAAGGATACTTACGATGTCGGTTCAGAGCATCCACGCGAGCAAACATCTTGTTGCACCCCTCGCAAGTGAAGGGGCGGTAGCTGAAATTCAATTGCTCGTGACGTTTGCAGTCATGCTGTCGGGCAAAGCCTTTGCCACAGCCAGGCCACTTGCATTGGAAGCGGCGTTCCTCGTTGTGAGACCTCATATGACCTAATGAGTTGGTAAGTACGTGTGGTGAAGCAACACGTTCGAGTTGAACAACGCACCTTTCAAGTCGAAGCTTCTTGTGAACGTGCTGCCACAGCCCGGCACAGGACATAAAAAGTTGACATCTTGCTTCCTGCGACGATGGCTTTCACCAGCTGGACGTTCGCTCGAGACGGTGATCAGACTGCTGTTGTTGGGTTGGGGAGGACTTGGACGGGGCATTGGGAGTGTTTGGGATTCGTAACGGACACTCGCGAGCAGACTGGGGTAAGGACTGGGACGGTTGGACGACAATGCGCTCCGGGTTCCATCACCACTACCATGTGATCCGGAGAGTGTGTGAGAGTAGTCGCGAACGGGTCGAAGCGAGTGGACACTGCGTAGGGGACCGGAGTTGGTCGTACCATCAAAGTTGGGAGGATCTGGACGACCGCCACCAGACCCGACTCCGTCGTGATCAACGGCGCTGGAGTCGTCGAGTTTGAGGTCGGCTGGTATGACATAGGGGACGATTTGAGGGACATTGGTGTTTGAGGAACGAGACGGGCTTGGGTGTAGTGGTGGGGTCGATAGACTTTTTCGTGCAGGTGGACTGAGGCGGCTGGACAAGAAACTCCAAATTCCACTTCCCCCATCACGCGATCCGGAGGCGGCCCCACGATCGCCACAACTGAAGGTTGCGGTCTCCTGTGGTTGATCAAGAACAGAATGCTGGTGAAAGGATTGATATAGGAAGGGGATGTTGGGTTGGTCCTGTCCAATAGAGGTATTCAAGAATGGTGAGTATGCAGCACCAGATTTGCTGTGCACAGGAGGTGGACGTCTTGGAAACCCGGTATCGGTAACCGAAACGTCAGGGTTTGCGGCTGAACCGTCTAACATAGATAGTCGAAATCTCAAATATAGAAATCCAAGCATAAACGAATAGGCTCACTCTGATTATGCCTTTTTGGAGTAGAGGTCACCTCATTACCATGACCAACCCCTGGGTCACCGCGCGGAAGGGGTTTCCGCGGGAGAAGGAGGGGAGCAGGCGAATGGCTATCTGGGGTGGGCGGAGGCGAATACCGGGCTGTTCTCGGCGGTGCCAGACCACGCTGTTGGTTCGGAGCCATTACATGCAGATTTTGAGCGGTACGAGGGACCTCAAGGGGGATGTCGGGTGAGGACTGATCAATGTTGGGTGATGCCAACGAAGGTCCGTTCAGAGTAGATTGCGGATTGCTTTTTTCCGATGACACTAGCAGACCGCACAAAGGCCCCGAAGGAGGGTAGGATTCTAAAAAATGTAGAATGGACAACACTAGGTGTTCAGCGGAGGGTCTCTCCTGAACCGGCGACCAGCAATGCTCTATGAACCACCAATGCTGATCATCGATCGGATGAGATTTCGGCCGGCGAGGCTTATCCCCTTTGGCCAAGTGAAGCACAATAACTGCGTCACGCCGGAACTCTGACCATGGTAGCTCACCAGACAGTACCTATACTTGTAGTGATAAGAATAAGCTCCGAGGTTAACAAGACAGACACTACCTGAAGCGCAATATTTCCGAAAGAATAGATATCACTCTTGGTTGTGCTATAGAACATTTCTTCGGGATTCGATGAAAAGTACTCTGGCGCAGCCCAGCGTACAGCACCAGGTCGCAAGGTGGATGCCTGGAGGTACGCCAGAGCTTCTGGTAATTCTCCAACAAGAGAAGCATAACCAAAATCGGTCAGTCTTGCACTGCACTTTTCATCGAGAAGTACATTGTTCTGCCATAAAGTCAGGCATTAATGGAGATGGATACGTCTGCCAGACTCACGCAAGTGAGATCACCATGAACAATCGAAAGTGAATGCACTGTCCAATTTGTTGTCCACCAAAGACGCATAGGAAGAGCTGATTACATACAATGTTGTAGTCCGTTGGCAATATCAAGCAGCTAGTGACATAAGAAGGCCTGAAATTGAAGTCCTGAGAAACGCGTGGACTTACGAATTGAAGCCTATGAGCAACTGTGAGCTTATCGTCGTACTTAATCAAGAAATCTTGCAGAGTCCCATTGGGCATCCATAAAGACACCAGAGAGGTGTTTCCAAGTCTACCAAACCCAGATACGGTTCCGAGGAATGGAACAATGTTGGGGTGGTTTAGTCTTTTCCAGATACCAAGCTCTCGGCGTCTCATCTAGATGTTTGTCCAGTTAGCTGGATCATCGAAAAAATGGCAATATACCCTATTGGATCTGGCATCTGTATCTTCCTCTTCTACCGTAAACTCGAACCGAAGAGTTTTCACAGCAACCTGAGATTGCATTCAGGTCTCCGAGTGAGACAATGAGAGGATGCGGACCTCCTTCACTCCAAATTCACAATGATATTGACATCGATAGACATCGCCGAAGCTTCCTGCAGCACAGTATTGATTGTCTAATTTTGTGATTTGTCCCGTGAGATCTGGTGGAACAAAAGAATGTATGTGCGAGCTAGAAGAATCCCCAGCTGAGTATGATTCAGACAACGGGAGCAGCATGCGAGCGGGGCCGCTGATGGGAGTGAGGTCGTGACTCGTCAGTGGCACGAACCCTAACCCTAACCTTACATTCGCCAAGTTCGTGCGGCATCGACGAACAAGCGAATGCCCTCTGTTCAAGAACAGTCACCCCCTGCCTCTCCCCTTGAGAATGTCCCTCACGCGCTGTTGCCGTTCTTACGTTCCCAATCGCAAAACACGTTAACGCGCTTATACCAACGTCCATCATCATGCCTGTCGATATTTCGGTAGGTCCTGTTCTCCGAGCAGCTGGGGACACGAAACACTGAAACACCGCAAGTCTACTTGGGCCTCTAGAGCGCCAACTCATCATGAATTTGTTATGGCTGGAAAGCGCAATTCCGACCAACACAATGGCTGCCTGGGTCGTCCCTGAGGGAAGAAAGTCAGCGCAACAATGTTTTCAGGCGACGTTCTTAGGATTCGTGCTCATGCCTTTTTAGACTGTATGATGACGCTTTGGCGGAGATGATTAGTTTGCATATCATCCAAAATTCACCGGCAAAACTCGCCCTCAATTCAACTTTCAAGTCAAGTTTGAGGCAGGCCGTTACTGGAGGGTGAGTGCGCAGAACGTTGAGATTATGTCAACTGAAGAGTGGTATCTAGGGGTGCTACCAGTAGTTTCGGTGTACCAGCAGACAAGGACGACAAGAGACAAGCCATTACCATCGACACTCTTGATGCTTATGCCTTGGAAAGGTGGGAGGTGAGCATTCAAGTCTAACTTTATGCATACGCTCACTTCATTCAGACTATTCTTCACTATATGGTATCATCCGGTCAAGGTCAACTCCCAATGAAACCGTCGCAAGGCGTTTTATATCTACTCCAGCGTAGCGAATTGATGAAGAGTATCCAGTGAGCCTTGAACCAGATCGTGCGATGACTATGAATGCACATATTTTCCAGTGGTTCTCCCCTCCAGATCACCTCTTCAGGATTTCAGTTTCTTTTGCACTCACCACATGATCAGTTATGGAGTCTCCTGCTTCAGTATTTGCACATGGCAGAGGTATGCTCGACAATATGTATACCTCTCGTCTTCTGACCGCATGTGCACGGAACCAGGAAAGACAGATGGACCTAGTGGAAGTTCTCAGTTTTCTCTTCATGCTCTCGACGATGGAACTTGGACGCGTGAGGCGTGACGATTCTAGTTGTTATCACTTCTAACGTCGGCGAATATCATTACTAGGAATATTCTACGGATCCACTGAGCGAAACACAAAAGGCCATGTTGGAAGACCTTCGAGATTACGGACTCGTTTGGCAAAGAAAGGTCCAGTTGCTCATCCTTGTTGTGAACTTTCCTCACCCGATCTTAGGCGTCGTCCAAGCGTTTCAGTCCTACTCGTTTGGCCACTACGCTAACCTCCCTTTCGCCTCCATTACCTACTTCAAGTACTTCGGGGGTCACTCGCGCGAGCTCCGAGACGTCTGTCGCGCTGACTACGGGAGCTGGACAGCAGGGATTTATCATCTTAGAGACAAACTACAGGATATATGCGTACACGGGTAAAACTATGGTCACTGCAAGATCCCTCAATCTCGCTTACGTGTCGACCCATAGACAACCCCCTCGAGATTGCTGTTCTAAATCTCTTTATCACAATGAAGTACCGTTTTCCGAACTTGGTGGTCGGCATGCTTACGCGTGAAAGCGTGCGGAAAGCGTTGAGCAATGGTATCTCCGCAGACCAAGTACGTTATCAAAATTCATTTCAGGTTATCAACATGTTCACCGACTTCGATGGGCTAGATCATCAGTTATCTAACGACCCACGCTCATCCACAAATGCGGAAAAATGTAACACGCTCACTAACTGCGTTGCTGTAGCGGACACCTCACTCACGTACGTCATGGCACAGAATCCGCTTCTCCCCGTGACGGTACAAGACCAAATTCGGTTATGGGAACTGGAAAGAAACCGTTTAAAATCTGCGGAAGGTCCGTTCGCACCGCGCTCATATGCGCAGTATATGCTCATGTGCATGAATTCATTGGTCCACATGGACAGGTTTTCTCTACAAGGACTTCGCTTCGCAAGCCGATTATGAATACGTACTGTCATATGCTAAGCAGTTAGGGGTTGTCCTGTGGGAGAACACCGTGAAGCGGGCATTCTTTGGAACCCTCGAAGGCCATGCAAATATTAGGGGATTCATCGAGAGGCGGACCGGCGGGGGTTAGCCTACCAAGCGTCGAATGAGAGACCCTGATTCTTCTTGGCGGTATGTAGTCGACTGAATGACTGAATTGTGACACAAACAGTACGACCGTGCTTACGGGCTCCGACTAGAAAATCCACACGGTCATGATCAACTCCAACTCTTTTAAGTAGCTCCACAGGTACCCGAGGTTCGGGATGACCTCTCGCTCTACGCGCTATGTTGCCCAGCAGGCAACTACTGCCAAGACTCCATTAAGGTTTGGCAGGGGAGAGACAGGGGATGCACAAGTTCCGATTGTCCAATCTATGTACTGCTCGTGTTAGCTATTGTAAGGTCATCATTAATGCGCAGCGGCAATTATCCAAGATACAACAAAGATACGTGCACCCCAAGTGGTAAATACCCGTGTCATGCGAACATAGATGCTGTGTTTACTTCATCCTCCTGGCAGAGAACGAAGCCACCCTCAAAACCAACGGCATGCTCGTCTGTTGCGGTGTCACGCCAACGGCCAACAAGGCTGCGTTCATGAACGTAACCTTTAAATATCCAGCGGCCAGTGTCGCGATATTGATTGTTTATCTGATCCGTGATTGAGGGCTTGGGAACGAAGAGCCGAGTAACCGCGTTACGTACCGGAACTCGAAGGAGCACGACCAGACCGTCCCATGGCCGGATTCTTCCAATGTATGTGAAGTAACCCCAAGCTTCTCCTTGTCTTTCACACGTCTGCCACGCAAGCGTCGATGAAACGTACGGGAATAACAGGGCAAAGAAACCCACCTCGCCAGTGATGATGATATCTTGTACGCCGCTTGATAATTCCTCGACGAAGTCTTCATATTCATCGACTTCCTCCATATCTTGCCGCGTCACTGAATCCGGCTCTTCTTCACGGCACCACTCGCGGTCGGATCCTTTAGGGAGTCGCTCACATGCACTGGTAGAATAAGGGAACCTGCGATTGGGGTGATATGTCTCGTACCACGTGTTCTTGCCAGTACTAGGATCAAGAATGTCTAGCCCGTCCTGGGGGTCACGCGGGAATAAATCATATGAGCGAATGACAGTGCATCAAAACCTTACAGAGCGGCGGGTAAACACCAAATCTTGGGGAAGCCAGGCGTTAAAGATATCTTCGCCGAGGCCGTCACGATGTTGCGGAGCGAGAAGAGGGTCACTGAACGATAAGCAATGGTGCTCCGTGAAGGAGCAGGAAATCCTCTCCTGGATCAATGGTACACTCGCAGCAGGTATACGCCGATCCAGGGCCGCGTTGAGATGTAAAAACATATCGGGAACCTGGAAGAATTGTCGGATGAGCATTGCAATGGAAATTGAAACACGAGGATGACCCACAAAGATACGGCCGCTCCAGTTGCCAACCAGCGTGCCGAGAGGATAAACGATGCCTTTCAGGGGCCGCTCTACAGCCGATGGTGTGTGACATGCAACTAAACGAAACCAGTCCTTGTCAAAGTGTTCACTAGCGCTGTCCTGGTTATGCGGGAAGAAACGGGTACGGGTATGATAATGGAATTCTCTGACATCCTCCTGCGTGAGTGCAGGGGTTCCGAGGCCTCGAGCGGTTGCCTCCTCCCGTGTCGCCGGAAGAAGAGCGATGCGTGATGGAAGTGGAATCGTGTCCTGCCAGGCTTCTTGCCGCACAACGAAGTTCAACAGGGCGGCGGAGGTAAGCGGAGGTACCGCGAGTTTGAGTTTGTGACCAAGATAATGAATGTGAGTGACGAGCGGGGGAGGACCAGAAAAACCAGAGAAGTCGTCGTGCTCATCACATAAAGGCATATAAAAATAAGCATCGGGAGCAAAGATCGAGGGGTACTGGACTCGAAATTTCAATACCGATATGGAAGCAAGCATCGCTACACTCTACCTGATAGCCACGCACTAAAAAGGGGAGAATTGCATTCGTAAGTGCAGTACGTACTGCCGTGGTTTCGGCCATCGCCCTCTCTGGTTACCTATGAGAACAAACGACAGGCGATGACGGAGAAAGCTTGCCTTTGCTGGTTGTCATCCAAAGGAGCCATACGACCAAAGACATACCCTCTGGATCTGATAGATGTGGTATGGAGTGAGTGGTACTCGTTGACAGGGGGGAGCTCCTTAGAGCTACCACACCGAGAACCCAGTCGGGCAGATTTGCCCAACCAAACAGTTGCTCTTCATTTCGACCATCATTCTCAAGTAGCATCAAATAGGCCTTCCACAGGGCTTCTCGGTCGAGGCGAGTGGATGGGTTCCCGTGCTTTATGTGCTGCAATGCAACAAAGCGGCTACGGAGCTCTCGGGCTAAGCAAGGAGCAGATGTCCACCTGGGTGAGAGTCGACGTTCGATGGCTCCACAATCGAACTTGTGGCGAAAGATGCGCGCGTACAGTCCGCTGGCGTTGGCAAGGGACAAGTGGTCGTACAGCGTACGGCATGTGAGCGACAGCGAAAAGAGGTTTACGGGCGGGCCTAGGAATGGGTCAACGGCCAGATAGAAGGCAATGTCCTCGAGAATGGAGGGGCAATGACTAACAAGCGTTTCGAAGGTAGAAGGGGAGCGCGTTATTGTGTGCATGGTAGATGACAGGGGAGGGAGAATGGGCGATGATGGGCGGCAGCGGAGAGTTTTATTCAGGTTGACCTTGAAAACGCCTGAATCGGAGCGAATATGGGTTTGATGATAATCTGCATACAACGTTGATCGCCGCGAGCTTCTCGTCCTTGGCCGTCAATTGGGGAGGGCCGTTTGGATGACCGAATCATTACGAGAAAGCGGGAATGCCAGTCCCTGAAACGAGGTCAACGTGAAGCACTTCCGAGACCACAGGAATCGGTGACACGTACGTTGGCGAGCCTTGTGGACGGTCTCTTGTTATGCGACATCCAGATCCATAACCTTGGACGCTGCGTATCAGACACAACGCTTGCGCACTTGCACTTGGCTTTACTAAACCGGCCGGCGATACCCAAATAGAGCAAGGTCTCCGGGAAAGTCTCTCTGTTATTTTCTTATTTTTATTTTTATTTTTATTTTTATTTCGCTCGTCCGTTCCAAGCTATACCCAATCCATGTCACATTATAGTCCACGCATAGCACTCAATTCATCGCATTCAGGCCCCGAGTCCGCGCAACACTCCTACATTGAAATGGCAGTGACGCCGCACGAGCGCACATTCATATCCGCGCATCTATTCATGCCGCGGACAACCGCATCTGCCCATCATTCATGTTCGCCACAGGCACCGGGGAACGTATTTCGTTTCATGCGTTTCCATTGGAACCGTAGTCAGGTGATCACACAAAGGGAACTCTAAGTGTATCTAGCGCCCCCCTCTCAAGTATGTCCCACTCTCTTGTCCGTGCCCTGCTTGTGATTGCCAGCTTGTGGCCAGCGGTGATACGAAGTTACATGACTCAATTGGTGCCAGCACAAAATGCAAACCTCCTACCGTGTTATTGATCTGACCGTTGCAGCGCATCTCCTTCAACGCCCATGTGTCGGAAGCAATTAGAAACTGGGGGTTTCAACCACATCGGTGCAGACGTATTGTGCTGCGTCGTTCGATGTGGAGCGATCGCCCCACCGGTTGGTTATAATATAGCCGATCTACTGGGAGTTGGGGCCCAGAATCTGCTCCACGTTTCTTGGATGTCCTGACCCTTAGTAAGTCGCCACAACGAAGGGTAACAACAGCAGGCAAAACTCTCTCCCAAAACCTTACAGAGAACGAAATGACGCATAAAGAAGCTGTCAAGGATGAAATCAGCTGCGAGGTCGAAAAAATCGTGGAGAATCAATCTTCAAAGACCACCGTGTCACCACGCGCCAGTGGCCGACACACCATCGATGACTCCCTACTTCTGAATTTTCTCTTCTTCACCGCCGACATCGACATACCAATTGTCATGAATCATTCCTCTTTCAGTCGAGGCCACGCACCAATCGATAAGCATCTTCACCACATATCTAAAGCAGCAACCCCCCGATGTGACTCGTGCCTAGAACGCGACGAGACCGTAGCCCACTACATAGTACCTCCTTCATTGCCCGCACCACATACATACGGACCAGGCCAACCCTCCGTCCCGCCCTGCAGGGCGGAGCCAGACAGAATTCTACGCTCCTGGACGACCCTTGAAATGCAGGACCCATCACATTGTCTAGACCCACGCAGGCTTCGCTCGCACCCGAGCTGTTTGAGATACATACATCATAGATACATCCATCCTCCGTGCACATTGCATGTGATATCTGACACTGCGGTCAATAAACACGGAATGAGAAATAAGTCGCCATGAGTGCTGGCGGAACCTAATCAATGATCTACAAAACCGGTTCGCGACTCAACGTGCACCTGCGCCGGAATGGGCGCTCTAATGCACTATTGGCCCCGAACATATCATTAGGGTCCCCTCTTGTCCCCGACATGTCGGCAATTGAACGTGAGTCGTACGAACATCTGGCTGCCCGACTCCTGAAGAGTCCGCCTAAGATTATTGTCCGCACGGTTCATGGGGGCTGGCAATGTCGGCAGCGCGTGAGACTCCGTTCTCGGCTGTTCGTCGACTCGCTGGCACAGGGCCATATGCCATCACGGTGACTGCCAAGTCGGAAGGGGTAGTAGTACCATAAGTAAGTCAGTATCTCCGTCAAGAGGCGAGTGGCGTCCTATGGCATACAAGGAGCGTTTCGGAATGGAAGCTGAAAGTGAAACCTCCAGCAGACAGGTTTACGGAGCCCCTCTTCTCCACAGAAGGATTTGGCGTTATTGCGCACAGGTCTTTGATATGAGTACAAATTTGCATTCTCCCTGACAGTAGAGTTCTTCTCGACGTATGGATTGCATTCACAACGCACAGCATTGGAAGAACTGTGGACGGCAGAAGTTCGGTCGCCCAATGAAATGAAATCTCTCTCGCGATGACTGGTTCGCATTTCATGAAAGCTATCAGACGTGATCTTTTCACAGACCAAGAAGACATTCGTTGTTCTAAGTGGAACAAGGTAGCTACTCGCTTCCCCGTGTGATAGGGCGCGTTACCAGCTGTCGATGAGAACCACATCATTGCAACCTCCAAGGAGAAATGTGTGCATAGTCACACTTCCGTGAAATGTTATCCGTGGTTCTAAAGTGCTAACCCAAACCACCTGTCCGTGGCAGCCTGTCCAAACGTCCTCCACTCTCCAGATATTTTTGAATTCACCGCGCGACGTACCGTATTGTTCCACCCAGAATGTTCTCCCGCAATCTACCAGGTTTCACACGATTTGATTAAAGAGGCAGCGGATCGCGAGCGGGAATGAATGATTCAGGCAGTACGCATGTTTTATAACATGAGCCATTGTCCCGTTCTGGCGCGCTCCACTCATTTTCCTAAGTTTCGGTCGATTTAACCCGCAAGACCTGTTGTGTATTCTAGAAGGTGAGCCAGCTGTGCTGAGGTATCCAATCAATGCTCGTGATCGTCGCCTATGCAAGCCAGGACATTAGTGTAACGCCACCCGATACGTTATGATAAGTGTGACTAACCTCGCTGTTAGACCAGGGGGGCTTCTGGGTTTGCCATTTGCAAAGACGTGTTTCTAACGTTATCGAGTCATATGTTGATGGCGACGGCTGACGAAAAAATAAATTAGACTCTTGAGTCCGGTTCGCTGATGCAGTACATGGGTCAATGATTCAAGTTGCAGGGGAGTCATACTTGCGTAGACTCTGAAACAAACACTCATGTACGCCAAGGTCCACTGCAGGGTTGAGACCTGAGGTTCGTCTGACTTTGGATTTCGGCTCAGATAGACACAAGGTTAAGTTTGCTAATTTGCATGGGAACACCCATCTCAGTCATCATCTCTCGAAACCTCAGGGGCAGTCAGTCGGATCCCAATCCGTCATGAGGGCTGCATCGTTATGGTCAACGGGATTCAGTAATAGACATTTGACCAACCTTCATTCAGGGAATCCAAACGTTCAATCTCTTCTTTCCGCAGCTCGAAATCGTATATCTGCGTGTTCGAGATGATCCGTCTCTTGTGAGATGATTTGGGCAGGGGGATAAACCCCTGCAACCAATCATGTAGGTTAAATTGGATAAAGGTTACTCGGATCCGCTCACATACCTTTTGCAGCGAATATCTCAACAGAATCTGAGCGGGCTCTCTATCATAGCTTTTCGCAAGCGTCGTTATGGCGTCGTGTTTGAACCGCATCGCCTCGACAAGCGGAGCCCATGCCTCTAACAGAATGCCACGTCGCGTGCAATACTCGACTATATCTGCCCGCGTCATAAACGGATGGAGATCGACCTGCGTGTTTCGTAGGTGAGGTGAATGCCGTACAAGTCGAGTTTCAGAATGCGACCCACTTGATTCACTACTGGGTCTGGTAAACCCATGCTGAGTAATTCCTCCATATGTCGCACACCAAAGTTGCTTATCCCGATGCTTTTCAGCTTGCCCTCCTTCTGGGCCTCCGCAATGGCTTCCCAGCTCTCTCGACGCATCTGTGGTCCCCCGAGGGGGCTATGAATGAGATACAGGTCGATGTACCCCAAACCGCACTCCTTGAGGGACTTGTCGATCGCTTTGACCGCGTTGGATTTACCATTGTTCGATTTGAGCTTGGAGGTGTAGAAGACGTCGGACCGCTGGAGGCCGTTCTCGTCGATGAACTCGCGGATGGCACGTCCACATCCTTGTTCATTATCGTACCAATCCGCGGAGTCCTACGGAGGCGCGCTGGCATTGGAGGTCATATGTCCGAGAGAGCTCCGTGTAACTCACGATATGTCGGTAGCCTGCCTGACCCGGTGGGTAGTTGACCAAAGTCAATGCTTACAGCGCTGTCGCCGGGGAACAAACTGACCTCGAGTGCCCACCTCACCGTCTTGTAAGCTTCGTTGTTGTCCATCAGGTAAGTGCCTATGCCCATGTTTCGTGACCGGCGTCTTCCGCTGCATGACTGCCATGCACGCACCAAACCCCAAGACAGGGATCTCATTCCCGTCATTCAGCTGAGGTGTTTCTATCAATTGATTGTTCACAATCAACCTTAACGCTCACTTTGTACTTGGATTGCAATGTCAACGCCGTCATGTTTCCAGTTGCTCTGGACGAGATGTTCATTTGATGTTGCAAAGGGACCTACACTGTGTCCTAAGACTTCCGTCATTACATGCCAACTAGCAATAATAGCGACGGACAGACGACCGGAGACAATAAATCACACACGCAAAGCGGGACTCCGTCGTCCCCCGAGTTCCTGCAAAACTCATCACAGCACCGAACAAGATCAAAGAACGAGGGAGTATAATTATTCGACACTACATAAAGTTTTACAACAAGACATATAAATGGAACTTCACCAATACCTGTAGAAAGTTGATCAGTGAAACAGCACTCGATAGCACAAATGCTCGCTGCGCCGAAATGGGTCAGACATCCAAAGGAAGGTACTTGTGAACCGTCACCGTGCCGACCCCCGCTTCCCGCTCAGCGCACCATAAGGCGGCCCACGCTCGGCACGTGCTTTTGGGTTCACACAGCTCGAGGGGGATTATAAGCGTTCTGCATTGGAGGAGTGCTCCGACTGGAGGGCGCTAGAGTGGAAACTGCGAATAAACGGAATGCTTCATCACACCAAGCGGCGCAGCAGAGCAACAGAATACAACCGGAAAAAAAAAAAACTCACCCATTGAATGGATACGCGATCGGTCAAGGGAGCGGTCGTGTAGTTTCACCTAGCTGGGAAGGTCATGAGTAATGAACGATTAAGAGTAAATGGATAATAAAAGATCAGACAAAATGGCACTGGCAGGTACACTGTGCGCTCCGGAGAGCGCTGTTCGTTGCGAACGAACCGC
>JBBPUP010000225.1:10346-30514 GCA_038094735.1 Exsudoporus floridanus
ATCTTATGGGGATGAGAGACGAGGCGGGCGCTCGTGATCATGGCGTTGCAGACAACTTTCTCACAGAGATATAGTAAAATTAACCTCGTCTACACATAGATGACCGTGATGATCGCGAGGGCGTCTAGGGTGACTAGATTCCACCAGAGGCTGAGGATTAAGTGACCAGCCTTGTTATAATGGAACTTGCGTTAGCACCTAAATGCAAGCACTTGTCCGTGTATACCAGGAGACCGGGAACAGTTGTTGCGAAAATATTTACCAGGATGCACGAACAAGAATAGACCGTGTCCAAGCTTCGTTCATCTGGAGGTATGAACACAAGTTAGCACTCCCACGAAGAGAAAAGAAGTCTTGAATTGATGAAAGAAATATGAGTACATCCTTGAGAGAAAGCTGAAAAAGACAGCCTGACCAAGCAGGTAAAGGGGAGAGATATTAATAGGGAAGGAAGTGGCCAAGATTTGGCATGATCCCACGCTAATGATAGGAATCACTGTATCAGAGATGACAAGGAACTGGCGTTCAAAGGCATTGAGTGTGCCACCTGCACGAGAAATCAAGCGAGAAAGCTGGATAATAAGGATAGAAACTTGACGAACATGTCGTGGAAATTAGATAGATAGCGGTACAAATTCCCGTTGCACAAACACTCGTAATTCATGCGCATAGGATGAGGGGTTCCATGCGTCGCTGCGACATGAAGACAACTGAATAGATTACTGCTGCCGACGCCGCCGAGCTGGATGTGTGGTTGATACAGATGTAGTTGATACAACATTTGTTCCGCATATGAATGGATTGCCAAATAAGCGTAGAGAATTTGACGAGTCAGATGGTTATTTGTCCTAGAAATCCTTGCTCCAGGAATCAGCGGGTCGAGAGGTTGATGCTTGCTCCCAGGCCACTTCCGTTCTTCTCATGCCGTAACCCGTCACCGTGGTTATACGGGGCTGTTAGATGGTGCTGACGGTGCTGCTCTTCTTCAAAAAGCTTCCGTCCCAAGTCTGTGCGCAGATTTGCGCCCAATCCCGATTTCAATGAGATCGCAGAGCGGGGCACAGTGGCTGCTGCGGGTGAAGGAGAAACGTTGATAAAGTCATTCAAATTAAATGGCACACCGCCGGGAGTAGGAGAGGCTTGTGGATGGGGGAACAGAGTTTCCGCCTGTGCCGAAGGAGATAGAGGAGCCGCAAGTAACTGGGATGACGCGGGAGAAGACACAGATGCGGGGGTCGGAGGAACCACTGTTGGCTCCATCGGAGCAGCAGGGGCCAATGACCCTCTGCTGTCGTTTGCAGGATGGCTCATGGTCTGGGAATTTTGGCTCCCTGGTAGAGTGTCGATAGTGAGACCACTCTCACTTCGCAGCGGGCTTCTCCCGTCATCTCCTCCGGAGAAAAGTACCCTACCCTTTGCGCGAAGCGAACCACTCTCACCCAATGCCCGAAACGCAGCCAAGTCTTTCGCGTCTCTGTCCCGTGTCATAGTGGGGCGCACGGGGGAAGGGGACGTGTGCAAATACAACATCAAGTTTGCTGCTTCTTCGTCATCGGCTCGTGGGGTAGAGTATATGCTCTCAGCGTTCGTTCGCGGCGGGGTAGCGGCTCGGGCAACGGTTGGAATGGAGAAGGATGAATCCGCAGATGGCAATAGCGAAGAGGGAGTGGTGGTTGTTCGGGCTGAACTTTGGGCATATTGCGAGAGAGAATGGAAAGAACCTTCGGATCCGGCAGACAGAGAGGAACGAGGAGACGACGCGCCGGCAATTGATGGACGTGATTGGAGAAGTGACGTGAGCGTGGCCACAGCCTTCCTCTCCACATCCGCAGCTTCCTCCGCGGATTCCTTCCGTTTTCCCTTGCTGGTCTTCGCCTTAGTGCGAGAGGCCTCTTCCTTCCGGCTACGCGACTGAGCGCGTGTGCCCTCAGCAATACTACGCACTGCAGTCGCCGAGTCGGTTCCCCGGTGCCCTGAACGTGCACGAGATCCGGCCGTCGAACGAGACGGTGCCTGGACCGGAGGATCAGCTGAGTTATGCACTGTACGCGCTTGCTTCAGCGGGGGCGGTCCGAGAAGAGCTGTGTAGAGGCTCTGGGGTAAGTTTGAGGAAGATGGTGTACCCGTGGGATAATAATGAGAGCGCGAGGGAGCGGCTGTCGATGACGCGGATACGGCTGGGGAAGGAATGTTACCACTCCTGCGTGTCTGGCTACCTTGGATAGCAGGGTTGTTATAATAGTTGTTCGCTCCAGAAGTCTTGCGCTTGGTGCCGATCAAGCGAGGTGGGGCAACTGACATTGCACGGGTCTTGGCCTCGAGATCATTAAGTGGAATATGCGGGATGTTATGAGTAGCTTTGTATGAGGCATATGACAAGCGGGCGCGGAGGCCACGGACAACCTGGAGAAAGTGAGACAGGGGATGTTAGTGGGGTGACTCGAATTGCCCACGACACGAGGGCGCAGCAGAAGCGAACAACGCATCCGGCAGAACACCAGGACATCTGGAAGATGGAGGTACAACTGCAGGCGCGACAGACTGATGTGCCAACGCGTCTCGCGGGTGTCTGTGAACACAGGACTTACCACGGAAAGCTCTGCACTGGCCAAAAATTTTCGAACAGCCTTCTCTCTGTCTTCCCTCTCCAGTGGATCCATGTCCGTTGAGAGGGACGGACTGTGTGGTTGTGTGTATGTCACGGGGGGCGACGCTGAGGTCACCGAAGACGACGGAGTGACCATTGGCGCGCGTCCGCTGGTGGATGGGGGAGGTATATGCACAAGTTGTACAGAGATATACAGCGCGCGCTCTGGTGAGCGACGTGGGGGCAACTTTGGAGGCTGTTGCAGGCAGCGATGGGATGGGCTGACCGCTGTGTGAAGTGGTGAGGAGCGCGTTAGGGAGCAGCCACGCGCGACGCGCTGGTCTTATTCATCCCAATTCCCACGCTTTTTATACCCAGCATTCCGATTTGTGCCTGATTCTGCATGTAAATATCCTACTCGCTACACATTTCTGAGGGCTGTTTCCTCCCCATAAACAAGACGAGGCCAGGATTTCTTGCTCTCACCAGGGATGGACGACGCGCGTGCGGCCTCGTGCATTTTCGGAGCGTGTCGAGCTGGCCTGAAACAACCGGGTGATGGTGCCCGATGGCCCGAAGCACCTGGTGTAAGTCCGACTAATTAGAGCGTGACAGCATCCGGAGTTCACGCGGAACGTACGAGTTATTAAGAGTCACATATGGGATAGTGGGCGTGATATCGCTCACGAGGGACACTATATCAGGTGATCAAGTCCGCCATCCCGAAGGAACGCCACGCTGGCCGGCCGGGTTATGCGAGCATCCACCACGATGGGCAGATGCGCCACTGGATCCGTCGGCGATGGGTTCCATCTCATCCCAGTACCATCGTGGCAAGAATCCAACGCGATCATCACCCCCCATGACGTCTTCCACCCCTGCAGCATCAAGTATCATGACAGTGATGCCTACCTTGGGTGTGAATGTTACGCGCCAGACATCCTTCCCTGCGTTTACGGGTAGGGTGTTGTGCAGAAACGACAGAAATCTATCTCCCCAATCTAGGCAGATGAGCGGATCCCATGCTCCAGGTCTACCCCGAACGAATCGGGGTATCTCGACGGTCCGGAACGACTGGGTCGTTACAAGGTGCCCTGATGGTTTGCGAAAACCAACCACAATTTCCTACCCCGTGAATAAGCTATTAGCACGCTATGACAGAGCACCAGATCAGCGTACTGGCACCCCCAGAAGGAACGATTGTAGATAAAATTTGAGGAGTTTTCTAAACGTGGCTGAGTTGTTTGTTCGGAAAACAGGCTGTCAATGCCTACTTTTCAAATTTGACTTCGTCGAAGGACCCTCGGATAGTTAGTGATGTCTTCAACTCGACAAAGTTAGTCGTGTCGCCAGTGTATTTTCCTGTATCGCCAATGGCTTGACACTGAGTCCCAGGGATCGCCGCAAGACAGCACAGTTTATGGAGCGTACCGCGAACACAGTCAACCTCTCCGCCAATCACAATCCTGCGGTCGCCAAGCTTGGTTTTCACGACGCTGCACCACTGGACGTTAGTATTGACGTCGCCACCCCAACCTTGAGCCTGGACATGGGACGGAGCATCCTCTCGATGCCCTTGGGTTGAGGTTGTACAGTAAGATTCGAATGCATAACCATAATATGTCTGACGTCGTTGACGAGGCTCCATCTCATTTCTAAGGACGTGATGAGCGTAGCACAATATCGGGGAAGAAGTCTCTCACTTTTCCTTGAGCCTTGCATCGCTCAGGTACTCCTCAAAGTAAAACGTTCCGCCAACACGCATGACATTGAGTTCCCAACTGTCTCTTTCTTCATAAGGTGCTATGAGTATCCTCTCCCACACCAGTATGAGCAATCATAAATGGGCAACGAAAAGGGGTCTTACTTGGTCATAATCCCTCTCCAACTCATAACATGAATGTCAGGTGCTTTAGACTGAGATGTGGATGGTCCCTCGCACAGGCTTTTTTTGAACCGTGACCATGCCTTCAAGAGGGCATCCAAGCGACCCCGTTCGTCAGGTCGTCTTATCCACCTATCATAGCCATATCCGAGATCTGCTCCACGAGGAGGGTCGATGTAATAGCGCAAGGCAGAATCATTGAATTCGAGAATGTGATCAGGGGTATACGAAAAAGTGAGCAATTGAGTGGGTTGTTGAAACGGCGGTGGCTTCGGAGGTGCATGTGAAAGGTCTGGATAGGTCAGGGTGGAACCAGACGGCCGTTTACGGACAGGTGGCCCATCCTCCAACTCGGCGTCGGCTGCCTTTCGTTTTTGTGCCATTGAAAGGGTTGTTATCGGTCACGCGTGAAAGGCGTTTGTTGATTTCCGAAGGCTTTGCCAAACACACAGCCACGTGGCTACACGTCGTCCCCAGCCACCATCTTGGCAGCCACCCCGTCTAACAGATGAGCCATCTCCGTCTCTACAAGCCACCGGTGAGCTGTGCTTTGATGGTGCCTGCTACGCGAACAAGCCTGAGGGTGCTGGCGAAACTGTTCCTCCGCCATACCAAAAGAAAACAAAGCACGTGTCTTTCTGCGGTCTTGAAGGTGCTAAATCAGTCATGAGTCTTCAGTACTAGGGACACGCGCCGCGGTGGATACTCAGGTTTGAAAACACTCGGGAAAAGCACATCCCATCCGCACTTCGGTCACCTCGTGTTCGCCTCGAGGATCGAATGAATTACTCGAATCAACAGCGACGTTTACGCCATCACTGACTCACTGCCCTGGAACTCCCTGCTACCTGGCAATCTCGACGTACTAGAAGCTAATTCGCAAGTTGTCATCGTGCCAAACCCTGACGGGGCCCATCAGACACTGGGTTCAATCGAACGTTGTCGCGCTGACACCTCCAAAGTGTTACTGGATGTGTGAGCAGCTAAAAGCAATTACTAACGCATAGTACGTTTATTAATTTCGCGTTGACTCATAAAACCTTGCCCATTTGAGTAAACGCCCATTTCACTTCTCATTGTTCCCACCCGAGTACTTCCGAAACCCTTCGGTGGATGTACAATTTAGCATTCCTTGGCCCTTAAAAAGGGTCGGGGATCGTTTCAGCCTTCAAAACAATGCCCGAGACTCAGGAATGTTGTTGGAGCCGTCACTTTTCTCGAACCAGATCACCCGTGAAATCAGAAATGACACCAACCGAGACTGCGGCGATGCATCCCCTCCTGCAGTGCAGGTGACCTCATCACATTAACACGATTTTAATGCATGTCCGGCCGTGCGCCCTTTCATAAGCCAGTTGGGGTATAAGCATAGGCCGCCTCTTTCCCAGCCCATACTTCCCTTTGCACCCTGACGAACTCGCATGATCTTCTGTGCGTACGGTCATCCGAAGTTACCTCGCCTACGACTGAAAATGAGATCCCTAGTTTCTAGAAAGCCTAAACCCACGACCCTCCCACCTGGTTGGCCCTCGCCATACCACAACAAGTGCTCCCAACGCGATTGTATCTTCCCGAATAGCCCACAAACCGTCAAGGGCGTCTATCAATGCCGTGGCATCCCTGGCGGCTTCTTCTGCGAAGGGACATACAAGATCTCTTCCTCCCGTGCACAAGACACGGAACGTTATCTCAAGGAATTATCCATGGCACGCCGTGCCGCGGAAGAGCAGCAGCAGCGGAAGCGAACGACATCTGAGATGCGGAGACCTGATCCGAACTATCGTCGACGTGGAAGAGACGCCTCTGACTACGCCGCGGTAGACGACAGGAGATATCCTGGGCATGGTCCTCCGAACCGCACCAGCCATAGTTCGCGTCCTTCTCGACCGAGCGACGTCGGCCGGCCGCCACAGCTCCCATTCAGACCCCCATTCCACTCAGAGCAAAGACCATCATCCCAAGTAGAGGCGGAGTTCATCACAGACCAGATCATGATGCATCTTTACCCAGAACGACGGATCCAGCCGAGATGGTGAGTGTTATTTCCCACCTCCATCGGAATCGGCAACTCAAATGCGCTGCCTCAGGATATAGCTGTATATTTAAACGCCAAAGCACTTTATGCATTTACGTCGACCATTATAGCCATGACTCTTATGAACGACTATCTTACCGTACATCACACTAACATGCATTAACTTACCGTACACTTGTACTGGATTATCACATGTATCTTGATCATAAATGAACCAGCTGGTCTGTCCTCGACGGCGTACGTACTGTATTCACCTGGAGTGGCGGATGCAGTCATCCGAAAAGAGTAACCTAGGTAGTTAAGCCCAAGGCAGGGCGGTGAGGGTCCGTGACAATCGTATAGGAAAACCTATCTACTGCACCGCGTGCTAAGCACACTCAGTGTGCTGTAAGTGACTGTATATCCCCGATCTTAATCAACACCAGCCTGCCATATGCATCTCCGGTCTGCTAGTTGGGCTACACGGGAAGACCTCGGCGTAATCAAGACTCGGAGGGTGCGCTTCGGATGATTATTCCAGACGGTCATTAGTTTATTACTAAGTTTACAGCCCCCGAAAACATCTCTCACCCGGGTGATAACAACCAGGTTGATCCCGTCACGCCCTTGTTCATCTTTTGCCGCGTTGATTTCGGACACTGGTACGTAGATACCATGGCTATCCAGGTGGAGCCCTCAGCCTGACGTTCTTCGAGACAGGTCCCGTGCGGTTGGGTGTGACGAGTACTGCGACAGGCATCGCTTTCGTCTCGACTCTCGAGCATGATCTCCGACGCTCGCCTCCGACCAAGGTCGATTTAATTACATCGTCCGTGAAGCGATCATTCGTGTCAGCGTACCCCCCTAGGTATAATCAGATCGAGACGCTTGGTGTCATTGACCCAGCGCGATGCTTTTCAGCCAAGCGACCCTCCACGTCGCGACGTCGACGTACCCGATCCAGACAAGTTTTGCAAAAAGCCGGTTCGCGTCTGGATCTGACTCAAAACGAGTTAATAGCAACACAACACGAGCGGTGTGCATGCCCAATGTATATGAACGTGTGCCCGTCCGACCTCTCGAAATGAAACGGCCGTTGCAACGCGTCATCATTCATAGTGATGTGTGGCACCCCGGCATCTTGGGGTCCTCCTGGAGTAAGGTACGATCACCTCGAGGCGCGAAAGGGAGCGGAGCCCTACTGAGCGATGTAACTCGTCGGTTCCGTCGCAACGCATTATCCTGGGTGAGTCGCTTCGAGGTAGACGGACCATCGACGCCCGATCTGGCATGCTTACTAACGATCGATTGCTGTACTTTTTCTCGTACGTCTGGGAACGTGAGCATAGCCACCATCAAGGCTGAAAGCGCGAAAGACGACTACGATGGTCACGAGCATAAGCATCGAGCACCGAAACGAAAGCGTATAATTATACCAACCCACCCTATCAACTGCGGCTTCCGGGATCAAGGGAACGCCGAGCGGTCGTCCCAAGTCAAAGGAGATCGAGAACGAACACCTTCTTTCTCGTCCGTCTTCATTGCCATCGAACGCAGCGCAATCCTCCTCCACCATCTGAAAGGCAAGTCTCTCACCTTGTGCAACAACTTTCGGCACACTACAGCTCGAATCCAGCGCCAGGGAACATCATAGCCAAGGTGACCATATGACGAGAAGGTATGTCGGGGAGGACTGGATATCGTCAGCCATTCACGTTCATGTTTTAGATTGCTGAGAGGTATCAACAACGACCATACCACACAAATGGGACATGAAATTCGTGCTTGCGTTGCGTTACATAGTACTTCATCCCAGATCGTTCCTAAAAGCGAACGAAAGCGACACGACAGAAGAAGATAAACAGCGATAACGATACTATACAAAGATGCAGGTGAGCCTATCCAATCGTCTAAGGCGTTATTCAAGCATGGGACGACACCGCAGAAACCAGCACGCCACCGTGCATCCTTTTTGAAAAGCGGTCCCCGTCATCCATCGAGCGTCGGCGCTTGCGTCCGGTGAGTGGTTGAGGAAGAATAAAATACTGCTCTATCGGGGGTCTCTTGAACTTTGGCAGACTGGACTGGGCAGGAACCCCGGACGTAGGACTAGTTGGGTTGGAATGGACGAGTGACTCAATTGTCATGGCTGGTGTGGTAGCATCCTTGGGCTTCTTTTTGTACTATTTTCATATGTGAGAGATCAGGCTTGATTATAACGAATGAGACTTACGGTTTCTAACTCCGGTTTTCCTCGCCATTTCGCGATGGCCTCGCAGAAACGAACCGCAGCTCGTTCAACAGGCTCTGCAGGGTAATGCCATGCCAAGTCTTCCATGTGCGTCGACAGGTCAGGGGTCAGCGATGGAATGGCGTAGAACTGAAGCCCAAATTATCAATTTGACTGAACAGTCCATGCAAGAGAGAAAGCACTTACCCTTCGCAATCGTTCCTTCATTTCAGCCTCAAATTCAGACTCTGCATTTTCCTTACGCGGTTGTACGCCACTGACCACGGCGCCCAATGACGGGAACATTACTTGCGCTGCTTCTTTCAATGTAGGAAGATCATCTGGATCAAACCACTCGAAGGTTGAGTCTCCCTCTTCCTCGTCGCCGAGGGATGCATCGTCTGACATCCCAAGCCCGACAGAGAGTAGACAGGAAGCGGCAGCAGGTCCTCTCCAACCACCTGTAAGGTACCCTTCCAAAGCGGATCGAGTGAGAAGTCCTGCAAACAGCATGTACCAATCTCTGGATGGCCGTAGGGGACTCGCTTCGCTCTCCGATTGTGCTTTTCGAGCGTGCATCGAGGACTGTGGGGACGCAGAAGGTGCTCTCCCAGACCTCTCTCCCTGGGATTCGCGTTCACATTCATCGTCTCCAAGTTCCTGGCCGAGCTCCATTGCGACAAGTGCCGACAAGCGCAGAAACCGTGGAATCAGTTCTGAAAGGCGTGTGTTTCCTGCACCTGAACCCGCATAGCCGGCATCTTCTGCGTCCTGTTGAAGCCACTTGGACTTCCTGCGCAATACGCTACCGTTGACCCCGGAATGAGAAAGCCCGGAACCGATGCCACTGCCATCTTGCCAACCGGTGATGCCGCCGCCACTACCGCCCATGCTCTTTCCTGACCCGATTTTAGGAGGGCGTGAAGTCGTCTCACCCCCCCAGGCGCCAGCTCTTCCTTTTACCGGTCCTCCTGGCGCTTTCACAAGTTGTTTCGCAACGACACAGATCTCACATCCGGTATGCAGATGCCTTGGGCAGCGCAAAGCAGGCGGTGAATTTGCTGTTGAAGGGTCTGTACCTTCCATATAGAAGCCACGAACTCTGTCATTCCAGACGGCTTGATTTCCGGGTTGCTTCGGTGAATGGTTATTTTTCTGAGAGGGCATGGCGAATAGCGACGTACGACAATTCGTTGTCCCTGTGCGCCAGGAACGGCCATTGTGGAAGGGAATGGGAATGATTGTGCCCCCGGGGTTCCAGATATGGATGCAAGCACGATAAGCGATGACGGGAGCACACCAGCAGCCCCTATGGACGACTGACTTGTGCAAGTGGAAGGATGAGGCGACGGGTCCTGAACTACCGGGGAACCATTTGGGGACAGAGACTCTGCCGAACCTTTTTCGGAAAGAGAATTGGAAACGACGATCGGAGGTGGGTGGTGGTGATGTCGATATGGCGCTATGGGTGCTTGACGAGCAAATAGATCATTAATGACCGTGCCGAGGGCAAGACGGAGACGGACTCCGTTTGGCAACGTGTGCGGGTGGGACGCCTTTGACGCAAGTTGAGATTCACGGCGTTTGGGAGAACCTGGAGAAGATTGTAATTCATCACCGATGGGAGGAACGGGGTGCAGGGGTGGCGGCTGATCGAGCATGGAGGTGATGACCTTTTCAAGGGCAATGGCACGCAGCCTGAGAGTCCTTGCCAAGGCGAAATCTTGTTTCTGCATTCTGGTGTCTTCGTCTTCATTATGGGTGCCTCCATGCTCTGCCGCTCTGGCTTTCAGTTGATCGACGTCCTCTCCATCACTTGAGACCTCTTCTTCTTCGTCGTACTGCTCCGGTCGTTCCCGGAACCGGAAATGGGATGATGAGGGACCACCGGTACGGTCTGTCATGCCGAGTTCTGCACGCGCTTGGGCAAATCTCGTGCGAGCGTGTACCCAGAGCATATGGTCGATGATGAGCGTCCTGGTGGATTTTTCGCGAGGCGGGATGGAGTGTAGATGATGTGCATGCTTGTGCGCGGGTGCCTTGAATGAACTTGGGCCAGCTGGTGCAGATGGTGAGGATTGTGGTAACGGAGGACCCCTTGAAACGGGTTGTGTGGATGGGAAGCTTGTAAAACTGGTTTGGGTTGGATAGGCGGGGAGGAGAGGAGAGTAGGACATGGCGCATTGACTTTGTACTACGACTCTGCTTCAAGTTCCGATTTATCTTCGTACTGCGACTTTCAAGTACAACCGAGAAATGCCTGGGAAGAACACTTGGAGATGGCCTTCAGTAGTGCCCAGTCGTGACACGCGAATATGGACAGGAGCTTGTAGTCAAGGCGTGGGCTAAGTATTACAATGGGAATGGGACCATCGTCGGGTGGGTTGACAGTAGACACGGCCAGGCAGACACTCGCCACTTTGAAACGGCAAGTTAAGAATATACACTATCGTTGATCAAACATCTGGGGGTCCATATAACTCTCTCCTCCACTTGCGTGTGATCTACCTACCAAATACCGACCAGAGCATGGCTTCGATGGTCCATAGCACCTTGTGTCGGGTGCCTTGGCACCAGCTTCAAGCACGGAAACTCGACAAGGGGGTGAACTTGCCGGTTCTGGAAGTGACCACCCAAGTAGGCATCACGTGCATCCGTCAATCACACATAGGTTAGGGTTTCTCTAGAAAAGTAAAGATAAAATAAAGTCGGGCCATCTGTGAAGTGGACCGAGAAGACGTCCCCGACGACCGCAAACACAGCTGGCACATGCCATAGACTCGCACGACTGCCAGCGAAACTCGTTATCAAGATTATAAGCCTGACTACGCAATTTCCAGAGAGCTGTCACGAAACGAGTAACAGTGCCAGCCTACGGCGATATTGCAAGTAAGACACTCGATACGGTGCATGGAACCAACGTGCCAGTTCAGAGCACTTTGCTGTGACCAACGACTGGGAAGGAGCTTGATAGTCATCATGATCGTGTGAACTTGAACAAGGTTGCTTCGTCAACAAGAACCGGCGTCGAACTCAGTAACTCACTGCTGGTGATGGTGAGTGATTCAAACCTGAAATACTCTTGGTGATCATGCAAGTCTTGACCTTTGCCCTTGGATTGAACACAGGGCCCATCTTGGAACTGAAGGAATGGTGGCTTGGATCATGCAAGAAGCAGACTCGATTTTTCACTAAGTTTGCAGGTGAGTACGTCTCCACAATTAGGTTATGCTCTGATTTGCGTCCTAAACAGAGAAAGTGCCACGTCTGTTGTCATTTTCCAGACCTCGTGCCATTCGTTCATAATTTTCGTCCATGCAGCCTGTCTGCGAGTTGCCCCGGATGTCCTGTTCTACCAGAATCTCGGGGGAAAGTTCTGCACTCCATACCTATTTATGTGGTAAGTGGTCAAATATTCATTTGAGTCCTATAAACTCGCTTCTCAACAGTCTCATGGGACAGCATCTGCCCATGCATTCGGGTACTTGAACCTCGTTTATATGGGTTAGACCATTCCCATTCGCGATGCTGGAACCCTTCTTATATCGTCCGCACCATTTCCCCATCCGCCCTCATAATCGGTGCTAACTCTCCTGACCCCACAAAGCTGGTGCGGTTGGCTCACGCAGGTAATTCAACATACGCCTTACTGGTACCACGAGGAATAACGAACGCCTTCAGCTTATGACGGGCTCGTACGATCTTATACTCTTCACATTCAGTCCAAGGAAGTGTCTCGGTACGATTAACTAGACGCCTTGCGTAACCAACCTCGGTCAAACAGGAATGATCATCGATCATCGGCGCTTTGAATGACCGGAATCCATACTATCACACTACCTTAGGCATCAACCCTCGAGAACTCATTCGTTTACCTTATCGTCGCTGCGCTGAATGCCACTCTACCTCATTCCAGGGTCCAACGATGGGCAGCCAGCTCCTCATACGAAGTATACGGTTACTATGGTCTCCGTCGGTGAAAGTGATGGGGTGGCCGTTCCCATCCTGCCCTTTCTTGTGAAAGTGCGAGAACATGATACGGTCTTCGCCATTGACTCGATGAACCATGTCCTGCGGGCAGTCACCATCCTCATCGAGACATTCTATATTAGAACTAAGACTGGTATGTAGGACGAGTACTGGTCTTCCGGTCGCCAACGGTGACCCATGACGACGAACCGTCGCTGCTCAACCTGCAGCCGAGTAACGTCTCCCTCCCCGATCTCCGAGTCGTCCTCTCTGATCTTAACTCATCGGCACGCCAGAATACCCTCCCTGATGCCACGGACCCCGATTGGCTCTCATGCTTTGCATGCGCTGTCACTGACCGTGCTCCGAAACGGATAGGCAAGCGCAGCGTGTTTCTGGAAAGGCTCCATGTATAGGTTGGAGACGACGAGTACGAGTGATGCAGATGGGGTACACGCTATTAGCAGTTCGGTCATGTTGGGGTTTCCAGTGTCGGTGCTGGTGCTGGTGGTATTGGCGCTCTTTGCTTGGGGTGGGGTGAACAGCGTAAGATAGCTCGCGGCCTACTTTGTGGACTTGACGTGTGTTGGTGCATATAGATAATCTTCTCCCTGGATTCAACCCCCTGAGGAATGACATGGCGAACATCGAAATAGTAAGAACTTATGAAGATCCACATCAACCTAGCTCTCAGGCCGCATTGGGTTTACCCGAGCGAACCCAGATCTTTATCGATTGTGGCTGCTCGGCTACCGATATCAAAGGCGGATCGTCAAATGTTCCGATGGTGCAACAACTTGACAACACACCCTTCATGAGTCTCCCTGGCCGCTTCGATGTCGCCATTCATGACGAGTCCATCAGGGCAGTAGGTGAAGTTTGTTAAAGATGTTTTGGATGACGTCTCTGGTAGAAGTTCTAACCTTTGGCAACTTGAATGTGGCGTGCTCCTTGATACCATCATTGGTCGCTCCAACGGTGATTTGGATGCAAAGTACCTTGATTCCCATCGATCAGTAAAGGATCAGCACTCATGTGAGAATTCTTTGCTTCTGCTTGGGAATGGGATGTTCGAAGCCTCGGTACGTATCTTTGATCTCTGTTCCAACATTTTTGTTAACGATTTTCAATTCATCCCTAAAACACCACAGGCAATACAGGAACCACCACCATCAGAACCTATGGGGGAACTAATTAGTGCTCTACACCTTGCCATCCGACCTGAGCCACACAGGGTGAACCAACGTCCTCGGATAGATCAGCCTCAGGCAAGTGCTGGGGTGCAAAGCGCTTTTGGTGCCCTTTACGAGAAAATCTTAGCCTTCTCGGATGGTTTTTCGTTGTATAGCGAGAACTCATTCAAAAAAGCTAAGGCCTTTTCTCAGTGCTACGTCAGGCTCTGTTTCGTCCTCCAGAGCTTAGGGACCGCGAATCAAGGAGGTTAACCGAAGTAGATGGGTGCTCGTTTCCTCGCAAGCGTATGTAGTGGCTGAATCGATCCTTAGTTGAGAAAGAAGGATGCCATAGTAATTTACACGGTCTGGCGCGATGAAAAGCATACTGTCGGTTACCCTGCGGGTAACCCAATCCCATCGAACTTCCTGGGCCAATTTCTCTCTTCCGTGGAAAGGTGCCAATCCATCCGTTACGTTTTCTTCGCTGTTGTATCTGACATGCTCAAGGAGTATCTCGAAAAAGGTCGTCACACTCACGATGCCAAGGCAATCATCATGCATTATGTCGACCAGATGTGCGATTTCTCCAACTCATGGTACCGTTTACTGCCAGGACTAACTTTTTTTTTTTTTTTTGAAAACTCGCTCAAACATATGAAAAGGTGTCAATATATCGTTCCGCACTATAAATCTGGCCTAACAACCTTCTGTAGGCCCATGCTTGATCTCGTCCAAATCACCCACATGCACCGTAGCAGATATTGGACAGACAAAACTCCCGAGGAACATGGAACACCTTCCTTATCTGGTACAGTAATAGCTTTATATGGTGTCAGAATGGTCCGAACTAGAACAGAAAACTCATCCTATATTCCCCCGTGTTTTTCTGTGGTTCTTTTCACTGCCTACAGGAAGGTCGGCACCAGCTTCATGAGGTTCCCTTCTATGAGCACAGGACAACAATTACAATCAGTCAAGCGCACTGGAACCCGCTCAGCCCAAGCATTTAGTATGGTCCGAGTGGTGCAAAGTGAGCGACTACGACGCAAGCTGTCTGGGTCGTGTTCGCTTCAACAACTTTAATTTTCAAGGCCGCCGACGTTTCGCTCATAAATCGGGAAATTAACGCCGGGCGGCAGTCTTGACGACCTTGTTAACCATCCGCCACCTCAGAAAATTCTGCTCACGTCGCTGTAGATGGCGAGGAACTTTTTCCCGCCATACACTCGACTGGGATGGAGCAAGGGTACATTGCAACTAGGGAATGTCGGCGTGGAGGATGGTTCAAGGCTAGCATACGTCGTGGGTAATGAGAGACCACTGTAATTTGCCGTTTCCATTCAATCATCGCCATTTTTCTTACTTCACCCGTCCTCGACAGAGGATAGGTGTCTTTCTCTCAAAATCGTGCACGAGAAAATCCACGACGTATCGCAGCGTCCTACCACATATTGCGAGCCACCTGCGCACATGTCTTGCAGCGGCCCTGGACCACAGACGCTTGGTGGTTCACTGGTTATGGATCCGAACCGCTCCTATCGTGCGTGGCCGCAAGCGACCTGAATGACTGGAAATTGACATAGCGAGCTGCCTAGCCGATGGTTCTGGCTTCAGACTTGTTCATCCGCACACAAGTGAAGAACGTGGACACAGATGCCAAGAAAAAAAAAATCCTCGTCGTGGATTAGCTCGAATTCATCTTCGGACCCAGACCACCCGAACATCGGTCCCACGAAAAACATTCAATGATACATATCCCAGTTTCTCGCATTGGGTATGCATGGACAAGAACAAAGGAAGGATCGAACTAGGGTCGGTCTTCCGAATTCTTTTTCTCACAACGTAACATCAAGCGATCTATCTGATCTACGATGGGGCTTGGACTAGTCGACAGTACGCCACTGGTAGAGGACCAGTGCAGTGCAGTGTTGCCACCAACAGTTTCTCATCGACAAAGTGATACCCATCTGTTTGAAAGGTGAGCCAGAAGCGGCGTTGGCTGAATCGCGAATATCGCAGATTTTCATCTCCGCCAATGTTCGGGCATCGAAGAATTTGAAAGATGCCGTGCATGATACCGGAACAGTGGGTTTCTGAGCAGCAAGGGAAAAAAGGCTCCAGATCTGAATCTTTATATCGCGATCCCGGCTGAGACCCTCCCTGAGCAGGACAATGACCGTTGGCTGCGTATCCATGCCGGTGGTGTCGATACCACCACACAAAATGCCCGAATGTGCAAGTGGAGCTGAGCAGTACGGCCACTGGATGTTACAAATACGAGAACAAACTTGATGAACTCGCTTGATGATTTTCGTCCTGTGCCAACGTGCCTTTATTCGAGTTTGTTTGATTTTATTTCCGCAATGAATGTGGAAAGGACACTGGTTTATCTGAGCTTGATTAAGTACTATGTATGTAACGCGGTGATCATCGTTAACAATGATACCTATCGTGATTACCAGAATTCCCCTTCAGTGACTGATCATCTAGCCATAAGTTCAAAGGCAGCTCCAAATCATCCGAGTCCCTGGTAGTGTCGACAGGGCCGTGGGGCCGTCGAACCTCCCTTTGGCTTCCATCACAATGTGCCATCTGCCGTATGTACGACCGATTCTCCGGCCCGCACCGGGTTAAAAAAATGGTTGCCGTTCAATAACCGCGATTGTTCCGTAAATAAAGTTTTGCGGCGAACGCGACCCCCCAGCAGCAGCAACAGTGGAGCTAAAGTCGGCGACAGTCAAAGACCGTGCTAAAGTTTGAACTGTTACCTTCAAATTAGATCCAAACCTCCTATCCAAGAGTCGGTCGCACGGAAGATGCGATGCAGCGATAACTCGATTCTCCAAGCCCCGGCATTCTCCGAGAGCGCCCACCGGCTCCCGGACCTGGACTTCCCAGCATATGACCACTTGTCGTCACTGGCATCCTTGCCATCCCCCCGAACTAATCCTGAATTGAACCCCCCTACCGAGTCCGCTGTTCGCTTTTAACCATATTGGTGCCATTGACAGGTACCGCCGCCGCCGCACGGGCATACCGGCACCATCCCTGATGTCTCTTACTTCGCGGGCGCAGTGCCAGTGACAAGCCTTCTTGTCCCTCACCGGTCATGAACGGCGTGCGTGGACGCAGCGTCACGGGAGGCGCCAGCAGCATTCGTTAGGTAACCATATTCATCTCCGGCTCACTGAGCGCCAGCGCCATCATGCCATTCGAGCGCTCCCCGAGTCAGATCGTATCAAAACTTTTTTTTGTCAGCGTCGGTCCTATGCTATTGATGGCGGCGTTATTGTCCGGCGCAGTCAACATGTCCCACCCGCTCGGACTACGCGTCAGTGGCGGAAGGGGGTCGTTCGGTTGCCTCCGACGGATCCCCCCCGTCGGGCCGACTTCTGTCCCACAATCTGCAACGTTCTGGTTTGTTTCTGGGAGTCTTCTCAACCCCTGCGGGGTAGATACGCGGGTGTTCCCTGAACCCCTATCGAACGCTACGGCATCTATGTGAGAGAGGATCACGAGACTGCACTGTAGCATGTGCAGCTTCGATCCGAGAACCGATCAAGACGATGATATGCCTTCAACGCCAAGTCGATGCCGAAATCGAGACCGTATCACATTGCGACGTGATCATATGATTATTTCATCCCAACCTGTCCCACCGAACCCCACTTATCACCGGTACGATCTAGTACAGTTGACAACAAGCATATCTCCATGACGGATCCATCCTAGGACCACGCCCTGTCCGACTGCGGTCCTTGTTCTCGCTGCGGTGTGACGTGTGGGGACTGCACAGCATATCAATCTGGGCAAGTCAACGACAGGGAGAACGAGCGGGTGACCCGGAAGCACAGCCGTGTTGGATCTCACCGAGTCTTGGTCTTTCCAACCTGGGTACCGCGGTTCCCGGAAATTGCGCGCTCGATAGGGTAAGTCAAGCTTATATGGTCAAGTGGGATTGATTACTGAACACGACGGCATACCGGCGTTCAGAATACGCAACTTACAATAGTGGACGTGTCACGAGCGACCGAGAATTCGAACAGAAGAAAAAAAAAACAGAAAGACAGGCACAGCATGCGTCATTTTCCAAAGCATGTAGCTCTATCTGGTGTTGACAGCTGACACGAATAGTTCTTGACCGGCTTGACCGATGACCCAAGGAGTTACATACGATCTTTTTGCGACTCGCTTAGTCGCGAAAGATCACGTCGATCTCAGTAGAAGCGAGGAGGCTGTTCGTTGGAGGCCCTCAAGATGGTGATATGGCCTACGATAGCGCTAGCCAGGGTCGGTATACTGGCTTGACGACCCCCGTTAGATGCTCGACTGCATAATCCATGTACCAACCGTCGTCTGATCATATGGTTTAAGACCGTGGCACCGACGATCAACGCAACGTACTTTGCAAGTCTAGGCATAACGGAGGCGCGGAGAGTTCCGTGGTCTAGCGCAATCGGAACCTTGATCACCGGGGGAATCACTCGTGTGTGTGTTTTTGCTCTCCGCTGCTCCAGTTCCCTTTCAGTACTAGTACGTGGTACAATACCACGTACGATAGCAACGTTGCCAAAGGCGCGTTTCGAGCGACAAAGCCGCCGGTACCGTCGAACGAGTTGGTTGTTTCCCCGTCTTGCCACGCCTTGCCATCATCGTCATGCGTCACATGGACGTGCACATATGGCTAGTACAGTGCTTTGGTTCGAATTCCTCGATTCTCGCAACCCACGACCACGGCGAGGGTGTTTCTCCGGCCCAGATGAGGATACATTGCCGTTCGGCTCTACAAACTCAGTCGAGCACACATCTCCGAGTCCCGCGGTTCGACCCGAACAACAAAAAGGGAGGGAGAGAAGAGGGACGTAAGTCAACCCGAATCAACGTCGTCGACATCACTCTCGATACTTTGCGGAGCGCACGTATCGCATCAGACGACGACGACGACGAGACTTAACCGAATTCTGGCAGTGTTGAGTGCACGAAAAAAATATCATACTGTACAATCGTCCAGCGCGACACTGCACCTGCCATACAAGCGCATACAAGACGAGCGAATGGTTCAGTTTGCCCTTTCTGTCGTTATTCTTTTCTTTTTTTTTTTTCTTTTTCGGTTTGCCACGACACCTCGTGATGGTCGTGCCAATACGACGACACGCACGCATGCACGCATGTGCGGCAGTTGATATGATACATCTGATACAGGTGATCGCCGATAGCACGCCCGTCCGTCCAATCGACGATGAGAGCGTCCCTGGGACCACACGAGTTGTGGTGCTGGGCCAGGGTCTTGTCATGAACGGACTCCGCGATGTCAACGGGGCCTTTTTTGTTCTTTTTCGAATCGAATCGCGTTCCTCTCGGGAGGACGATATCACCGAACCCGGCCGAACCGGTCGACCCATCGGTCTATTGAAAAGCCCTTCATTCTCAATTCTTCCAGAAAGCCTGTCACGTACGGAAGAAAAAAGAAAGAACAGAATGAGAAAACGCATGTCGTCACATTTTCGACGCTCAGGGCCCTCAAACGTCAACCCTTGTTCGCACAGCTCTACCTCGCACAGAGATTGAAACGGTCACGATGGGCTTCTCTTTTGAACACTGCCTCCTCGCTCCCACTCCCCCATGTGCCTGAAACTGCGAGATTCGCTATATCGCCTCTGATCGAAACGATTTCTACCAGGTTGGTCATCAAATGTTTGTGGCTGAGGGGGCAGTGCGAAGAATGGGCCGCTACCGGCATCGGACGGCAAAGTTTCCTTTCTCTCCTTGCTCAAGTGACCCCGGCTAATAATGTAACGGACGTTAGATACGAACTTGCCGTAGGTTGCACATTGGTCCTCGTGGAAGCCTCGAGGTTGCGCCGATACACACAGAATGAACGTTTATAATCAGAAAGAAATATATTAATGATTTACTTTCCGAGTCTTTCGTTCCGGTTACATAAATATGTTTAGGCTGACTGACGTCCACCAATATCTACGATGAGCTACGCTACAAGAATCAGAGGCAAAAAGGGAAAGCAACAAATAATAAAAACGAGGAGAGCGGTGCACAGTACGCAGCAGCGAGAATATACGAAGGGGTAGCAGATGGTGGATCGTGCAAGCAATATCAATATAAATGACAGGCGGTGGGATCCGGGTGGGAATAGACAGGGACAGGGCGAAAACGAGATGAAACCAGAAACCACAATGTGCCCCGTATGTATGGTAATCGACAGTAGAATCAAGTTGAGGATACAGTGGTAGGATTATCTTGGTGCGCGTCAGATTATATGGGCATTGTGCGTGACTTGCGGTGGAGAGACG
>JBBPUP010000226.1:9734-32229 GCA_038094735.1 Exsudoporus floridanus
ATTTGGCCCAGACTAACGGGTAGAAAGGACGTACCGAGATTAGATTACTCCCGCTCAACGTATTGACCCAGTATTTGTTCCACAACAACCCAAGCAATTCCTCGTCCAGACTGGATTTGAAGATTTCGACTTCAAGTTGATAATATTGATTGGCGTGGGCACCGAAATCCTCGATCTTGGCGAGGGGAATGGATTGGTATTCGGATGAAGTAGACGTTGGAGGAGTATGGTCTTTTGGATAAGTACGGAAAGCGCCGATATCGACCTTTCCCGCTGAGATCGTGCGGTTAGGGTCGATCTATGGGAATGCAACGAAAACGAGATGCGGGAGTGAGCGACAAATTGAGGGCAAGACCTTGCTAGACGTACGACGACGGCCACGAAAGGATCTTGGAATTGCTGATTGTTCATTTGCGTGTCGACGTCAATACCAGACAACCAACACCCATAACCCGGATGCGAATGATACCATCCGATCAGATTCTCTAGTCGTTTGACCTACGCCGCCGAACCAGAGAACGTGGCGCCTAGAGATTAGCCTTGCATAATTGATGAAGCGTGTCAATGAACGTACCTTTTCACCCTCCTGTATGTACGTGACCATGTACTCGTTCGCTTCGTTTGCGGCATTTACACGCGTTTCGGTACCTTGGACAGGCAATGCAAAAGAATCCATGATCACGATCGAGTTTCCGACAATCTTCCCTTGCATGAGACCCATGATTTCGTGCGGAACGCCCGATCTCGCATGTATGACCTATCAACAACAGTGGCATCAGTCTCAGGCGGACAAATGGCAGGTACATAGAGATAAAAGGCAAAGGGATAGAAGTCGGCGAACCATTTTAATCAGTGCAACGGCGGATATCTTGCACGATTTGAAGTAATTCGGACTGTACAGTCACGATGAGCATGAGATCGCGACGTGCTTAGACAGGAGGTCGTGAACGCTCACTCCTGCTTCCACGGCGTCTGTTGAAGTATGCGCTTGTTGGCCTCGACATCAAAGGCGTATATTTCGTCCTTGGGTGATATTTGATGTACCTGGTTTGCCAGGGAGAATGATTGATATGCTGTCGAGGAAGACATTGTCGTCCGGCTTGATCACTGGAAAGCTTCCGAGTCCGTTTGTCCGATTACGTAATATCCAAGCGCCGACTCGACCCAGGGCTTTATCGACAACATGCGTTTAGGTACCGTCGCCAATACTTAGTACCTGCCAGGAAGGGAGCCTGGCATCATTCTCACAGTATGGATTAAACAATACTCTATTACAATGGAAACTAGCTGCAGAGATAATGGCCCAAGGCACAAGAAAGCGTGGATGTCCCGCCTTCCTTCCTCTTGACCGTCATCGTACCAAGGTCTGACTATGCCCTCTCGTTTTGGCCTGCGTAATCAGCTTTATCAGCACTGAATTACTGGTAGGTTTTCGTCTGAGTCGTCATTGCATCCCCGGCTAGAATTTTTCACATCAGCAAACAGACTTGTCGCGTGTGAGTCTTTTACCATAAAAACTATACGGTCGATTCCAGGTTGTTAGTTGTATGTTTGTTCGCCACGTGACTTGCCCGGAATCGGGCATCGCCACTCCCTGCAAGCAGATCTTAAAGGATATGTCGCAAGTTCATCACGAGAACCCAAATATTTTCATAGGACAATACCTCAAGGTTTCATCTACACGGCCATGCCATACCCCGCACCACCAACATCTCATGCGCGCAAGCTGTATGCAGACAGTAAGCCGGACAGTAATGTCGGTGTGCACACGCATGCTCATGCACTTGCATCCGACGACAACGATGTGTCTCGCGGATGCCTCGTCCTCGCCCACATTCATTGACGCAATGGCCTATTCGTCCTCGCCCTTGTTGTCATCAGTACCAGTTCAAATCGTCCCGTGCCTGTATTGACTGCACTTGGCCCGTCCGCGAGGTGCTTCCGTAGATCTCCAGCGGTGTGTGCTTCCTGGTTTTGATAAACCACTGTCGCCTTGGTTTCTCTCGCGCTTAGCTGACTCACTGGGAAATGTCGGAAATCCATAGCAAGCGGTATCCATGGATGTAGTTCACCATGTTCATTCGCGGTACCCAGTGAGATACATACAGAATACCAACCTTTAACAACTTATGCAGGGAAAGAGATACCAATCAACGTATCGATCATAGATGAGCAATGCGAGTGAGCATGCTTGTTGATCATAATCATAATTCGTTACATCGTTTCTGTGTTTAAAGCGGCCTTGGTCAGAGGGTGCTTGCTTATTTTCCCAGCGAGTGACTGGTTCTACCTTTTTCTTCCCATTCTTTCCAGAGCTCATCCCAGGGTCTCATCCGTCCCTTTCCTGACCTTCAGTCTTCCCTGCAGCCCTTCTCTGTGCAATTGCAACCTCGGCTTTCCAATCGACACCGCGGACACCGATCCAAATCCCCACTCCGGAGGTATACACCAGCGCAACTGTCAATCCTTCCCAAAGACCTCCAAGGGCATGTCCGCGCACGAACGTGAGGTACAATCCAAGTGGAATACCAAGGGCGTAGTAGGCAGAGAGATTAAGGATGGCACCTGCGAACTACGGGATAGGGCATTAGGAGTGGGACTCCACAATGGACATGTCCACTCACCTGCTTTCCTCGCGCACGGAATATTCCGCCAGTGATTCCCGTTGTCCCATCGAAAACTTGGAAGAGTGCGACGAGGGGGAGGATGGACGCAACCAGCGAGACGACCTCTGTTGAGCCAGTTAGCATCGATTTCTAACTATTCATTCGTGTAACTGCATATAACATGTCAAGTGATAGGACATACCAGGGTCACTGTTAAAGAGATAACTCCAGTTGTGACGGAAGGTTAGGAAAACGGCACTGTAGAGAATAGCCACATTGACAAACGAAAACACGCAACGTGTAACCATCAGTCACCTGAAAAAACATCCAATGACGACAGCCATCACAATGGACGTTCCTGCAGCTATCCCAGCCCTCCTCGCGTTTCCTTGACCAAGGAGGTTCCCGATGCTAGTGTACCACAATCCCGGACATTTGTGATACGAGCAAGCGACAAAATATGGACAGGGGCAGCGCAGAGGGTTGGGACGATCAGTCGGTGATCTCCGTGCACGGCCACAATGCTTACCGCACAGAGGTGGCAACACTCAATGCGAATGGCGCCTGGTATGTGCAGGATGAAGAGAGTAATAAAACGGATTGCGCCGCAAGCGCAACAGACCCCAGCCTGCCAGAGAAGTATGTTAACAAACTCCAAAACAAAAACAGAAGATGGAACATTTACTGGCTAGCGGCAACTAACAGTATTCTGTCAGTAAGTATCCAGGAAGAAAAACTCCAAAAGGACTCACGTCCGATCAATTCCCAACTCCACCATTCACTAGCAGTCTGACCCACCCCGGCAATGCCGAGCCTTGCTAACAAACTCCATCCCTTCCAAATTTCACCTGTGACGGGATTGAGAGATTTGCGGGTGATCGGCGACCACGCTGTGCGAGGTACGTAATAATATCCGTAGAAGATAGAAGCTGCTGAAACGAGGTTAAAAGAAAGAGATGTGGCGAGTGGTGCACCCGGGAAGGATAACCCGAGAGGATAGACTATGGAAGTGGCCAAAGGTGAATAAAAGATATGACAAGAACTTGATCGCCTACCGAATAACCAGTTTAGGAACGCGTTGACCGGCGCGACCACAAGTGTAATTTTCGTTGGAGCGTCAAACAGGCCTTGCGACTGGAAATATCGTCTCCATACATGAGTCAGTCCCTTGCGCAAACGTAGTCAACATTTCACGATGTACCTGGCAATACAATTAAAGGTATATGCTGGAAGGCCCAGAGACGCCCAGCGGAGGTAAATCGCGGCAAGTCGTGCCACCTCAGGCTCTTGGTTGAGGGCAAGGAGTATAGGTTCTGCTCTGAGCCAAATAGCAAGCATTGGCTATAGGCGATGGAATTATACTGAATTCGATGTGTGAAAACGTAACTGAACGTACAGTGAGGATCATTCCTGTCATGAGCACTTGTTCCAAACAACTGATTAACAATGCAAGTCATGGGCAGAGGGGTAGTACAAACGGACCCATCCTTTGAGACCATAAGCCGACCATGTAGGGCCTGTCTGATGTCCAGGCAGGTGGAAGAAGGGTATCGAGGGTTGATACAAAACCTTGCACGATGCTGTATCCGGTGACGGAAGCCGTCATAGAGCCTAATGTGGCGGCTGCTAATGCGATCGTGGAGATATGACCTATGGATACGACGGAAGCGATGATGAAAGAGTGTTCGAAAAGGTGAGTACTTGGGGGAAAAGGGAAGCATAAGCGTGTAGATGGCGGAAAGACGAAGGGTAGGACATACCCGAAAACGGGCAGGGAATACATGGCGAGTATGCGGAGTTCCTCACGGAACATCTTGGAGGTGGATGCTTGTTCTACAGACGCAGTATCATGTACATCTTCGTCTGCTGGCTCATGCAACCTTGGTACCGGTGGTGGAGGTTGCAGAAGTGGTGTGCGTTCGGAAACGGGGAAAACTCCTGCAATGGTATCAGCTGAACCCCTTCCACGGATGGGGATACCACGAGGCGAATCCGGGGGGGATTCAGTGTGTCGTTGATCTTGTGCATCTACTGAAGATGCACCATAATGAGATAGGATAGCATAGTCTTCGCGGAGCGACTGCGGTGTGCCAGAATGACTAAACGACATGATACACAGGATGGTTGAGGGTAAATCGGAAGAGGCGCTAGTAAGTTATGGCGCTCTGTAATCTTGAAAAACTTACAAGCGGTGCCGTATATATACAATAAGCGCAATGAGTCGTATGCAGACAGCTGCGCGGCCAGATTGGGTCCCCGCACTCTTCAGAAGTACAGAGTTCCACCATTACTTTCCAAACTTAACACCAGTCTCACTTTAGTTTGTTCGCGAGGTACGAAGACACTCATGGGACGGAATATCGTTACCTCCAGGAGTCGTCCAGGTTTGTAGCATCAAGCTGCTGACGTAATAGTTACAATTGATGCTTACAGGGCCGACAATGAAGTTTCTGTCAGCTACTACCAGCCTGATTGCGCACTATGCATTCGCCATCCAAAGCAGGCGCATCATTCTGGAAAGGCAAAGACAAAGCACCTGCCCAAGACTATGACGACCTTCGCCCAGTCATCACCTACCGTCATCTGCATTCTCGTAATCTTGGTGTGAGAGACCCGTTACGGGTCATCGCACTATGCGATAGCGATGCGTTTTATGCGGCTTGCGAACGGGTCAGACTTGGCCTTGACCCCAGCGTACCGCTTGTCGTACAACAATGGGAGAGCCTCATTGCAGTCAGCTATCCGGCCCGCAAATATGGCATATCGCGGATGGACAAGATAAAGGACGCGAAGAAGAAATGTCCGAATCTTGTAGCCGTCCATGTCGCTACCTTCAAGGAGGGTGAGAAGGAACCGGGGTACTGGCCTGATATCGATACACAAACACACAAGGTATGTCCGCAAATATCATTTAGAAGCCCCAAGCCACCAAAGGTAGCAATCCATGTGTCCATGGGCCTGACTCTTCGTGCGCAAGGTTTCCCTTGACCTATATCGGCGTGAAAGCAATAAAATCATCCAGTTATTCAAGCAAGCCCTTCCAAGCGGGGAAATAGGTGAGACTATATATATCTTGAATTGATGCGATCACTCATCAACACGTAAGAAAAGGCATCGATTGACGAAGCCTTCATTGACTTTACTTGTCCCATCCGCGAGGTGTTACTGGAGCGCTTTCCCTATCTTGCAGAAGTCCCTCCTGATGCGCCTCAAGGTGTCGATAGCCCATTGCCTCCGCCCCCACTCGTCGATTGGAACGAGCTTGGTGAACTCATCCCTATACATCCGGCCGAGGAGAACGACGGCGAAGGGACTCACTTTGCAGAAGGTGATATGACATACAGTTGGCATGATGTCGCATTGGCCATTGCCGCGGAATTGATGGATAAGATTAGAGGAGACGTCCACGAGAACCTTGGATACACCATGTCAGCGGTGCGTTTCGCTCTGATATGCAGCTTTAGCCCCCGAGTCCACTCCATCATTAGGGGATATCCCGAAACAAGTTCCTCGCTAAAGTCGGTCCACATCGTCCATCCAACAACCATTCATCTTCATTCATATTTGTTCCTAGCTCGCCGCTTCCTACAAGAAACCGAATAGCCAAGTGATGGTGGAACTGTAGTTTGAAAACATTTTTCTGACGAGTCCTACAGAGCATCTTGCGCAATAGTGCTATACCAGCTTACCTCCGTCCTATCGGCTTTCAAAAGGTATGTCGAAAGCAAGTGGGATTAGCACGGATCTGAGGGTATCTCGAGATTCGGTTCCTAGGCGGCAAACTCGGCGATGCCCTCGCAAAAGAATATGATGTCTCAACAGTTGGCGATCTTCTGTAGGTCCATTGCTTGATGTTTGATCCATGCTTAGCTTTGCGTTATAGAGCGGTATCTCTAGGTATGCTTGATCGACCATTTTCAGGCTTCCCTAGTAACAAAGAGGAATCAGATGAAATGCAGAACAAATTCGGTGACAATGCCTTGTGGGTGTATGAGCTTCTGCGGTGGGTGACCAATGTTATCCAGTGCAACGATAATTGCTCATATATCAGCCTCCAGCGGTATTGACAGATCTGAAGGTCGGGTATTCCAGCGCATCGCAATGTATCCCCGCCCTCATTTTTTTCTAGTGAAGGAGAAATCTGCGCTTTTTAAGAGCATGCTTGCGTCCAAGAATCTTCCAGCTCCTATCACAACTGTTGCCGATGGACATCAGTGGCTACGCGTCTTGGCCGCAGAACTCGCCTTCAGACTCAAGGACGCACGTGAAGAAATGCCCTCTTTGTGGCCCAAAACCATTGCTCTGCATGCTCGAAAAGGTTCGTTCTCCCCGTTAGTGATTACGAGCTACTGACCATCGACATAGGATACGAGGCATCGAGGTCAAAGCAATCTGCATTCCCTTTCACCCCGGATGTGACGGTCGATGTGATAGCGGCCGCTACCGATAGGCTATGGAAGGAACTGACTGGGAACATGAAGGATCTCAACGTGACAGCAGTGCAGCTTGCGTTCACGGGCATCGAAACAGTCGAGACTGGCCAACAAAGCATTGAAGGATTCTTTAAGCCGAAGGAATATCGCTCTGTCCTTAAACGCACCCGGTCTAACGGCGACGAAGGACCTTCAGAAGCAAATCCCATACAAGCTATGACGGAAATGCCTGGGTCTGCTTCCTTGACTTTTGTTTGTGAACGCTGCAATAAACGAATCTCTACTTGCGAAAGTAATGCGGGCGATGATCAAGTAGATCGTGCTGCCGCATTAGCCAAGTTGCGCATGGAGCATGATGATTTTCACTTTGCCCAAGACTTGGCAAATGGCTCTGGTGGCCTGGCACCTCGCGAGCTGAAGTCGCGCTCGAAGCGGAAGAAGGTAACGGAACCAATGGGAATAGCCAAGTTCTTCATCAAGAAGTAGGGGTAACTCTTTTGTACTATGCTAAAACTAGAGTGGGATCTGGCAGTGTGCTTATCCAAGTGGACAGCGTATCCGCTCGGGATTTAAAGCTTGACTGTCGCAGGTCTTCAGTGTTGACCGGCTTCGCACAGTACGTTGCATTTGTAGGCATCTCATCGAATGCGGCCTGCGCTGCAGAACGGGGAAGCTACGTAACTATGCGCCACGGAGTGTGGAGACCTTCGGAATTCCTTCGCACCACGACCTGCCTCCCTTGATTCCTTCGCGGACTGCTTCGCCTTCGCCTCTGGGGGGCACCTTTGACGGCTAGACACAAAGTGGCGGGCAGGGTTTAAGTCGATGCGAGTATGTATCTGAAGGTTAATATGACATCTCGCCGGCGGGGCGGAAAGTTGAAGTCTCCTCCCGTCTGCACGTCGGCGAAATCATGAACTTGTAGTCACGCCCCAGGTGTCAGTCTGAAGTTGAAGTATCAAAAAAATTAACTGGTAGAATAACCGTGAAGGCCTCAGGTTTCGTGTTCATGTTTTAGCCACGAACTGACTTGTTTTGTCGTCACACACAACATGACCTTCCGTGTGTCCCTGGACCCGAGGACAGTCCACTTAGCAACCATTCTTGAGATACAAACATTCGCAAGAGCTTTTCGGGCTCACTTCAAACTTCAAAATGAGATCGTGTGTCTGCATACCACATTCATTTTTCAGAATTGAGTGGCTAGATGGATAACGATATAACAGTTAAATCAGTTCGTGGCTAAGCGTGAACACGAAACTTGAGCTTGAAGTCTTCACCACCTTGTGGAAGCTGTCTGAGTCGTCTGACATAATGCAAATATTGTGTGGGAAGTCCGTCTGGTCCCAGGTCAGGGTTTCCTTTTCATCCTCCTTCTCAACCGCTTCGAAACGTATTTCATAGGTAACATCATGGTACGTCTTGAACGTTAGTTCATTATCGCCAGATCTCACTGGTTCGCATAGGGAGGTGGAGCACGTTACATGTTTCCGCAGCATGTATGGTCGCCAGCAGGTGCGTTGAGACGCATAACTCTCTCTGCCGGCTTTAGGGACGGTAACCGACAGGTGGATGGTGGACTCGCCCTGCGAATTGGGCAAGCAACACGGCGATTACCATGACTGGCATCCTTGCCATTGCATATGGCGTATGGTCTGTCAGCGCAGAACGGGAGGTGATGACATTTTTTTCGCTCCTATCTTTTGTGCTCATGACTAGTATGCGGATAGACCCGACTGGTTCTTCCCGATCGCCCAATACCTTCGATGTTGGTATGAAAGTTCGCCTTACTCTCTTGTTTTTGACGGCTCACGAGGAATCAGTGGGCAAAGCAGTTTAGACAGCAAAGCAAGGAGGCCGCATGAATAGTCGAGACGTTCGGTGTCCCCCAATGTACCGATTCCTTCTGCCTAACCGATTCCATATTCTACGTTTTAACAAAATATCTTTCATCCTTCAAGTCGCGATTGTGCTCAGCTTTCCGAATACCTATTAGCGAGACTTATAAAAAAAGTCTCTAAATACTGTCTTCTAAGCTGAACAACACACGTAAGACGTTGGTTCGCATGGATGCAATTCTCTTTATTCCCCACTATGGAAACTTGATGTCCTTGCTCACAGTTACGATAGAGATTGGTCGGATGAATTCAATATGGGCGTCCTGGATGAACGAGGAAGCTAGAGGTGCGGGGCGAAGTCAGTTCCTGCAATACGAAATGCATATACAGCAACTGCCAACGAGGGTAATAGGTTTCATTTTGGCCGCCGGTCGTCCCCAATGATGGGGGCTCAAATCCTGGATTATCGTCCTACATCACATTTTGGCTATAAATGACTCAGGTAAGCCCATTGATCGAAGAAACTCTACGAACACCTCATTCCAATTCGGCACTGGTGCCCTCAATGAGTCTTTTAGCTCCGTAAGTCGTTTAGTGGATTTCATAATCCAACGTTGAATACATTCACTCTCATCTCTAGACTCTAGTATGTGGATGCTAGCTATATGTATCGCGACAACCTGTCATGTATTGACTTCTCCTGTCCCAACTTAGGGAGCGAGATCCAAGTGCGTGTTGGTGGGTTATCAATATACACTGGCACACTGTGATTCCAGAGAAATACCTTTTCTCTCGTCGTCTGCGTTCAAAACCGAGATTCTAGAAGCCATATTTCATCATCGCACTCACGACACTCTTGAGAACTAGAACTGGCACATGTGAGCAATATGTCTCAGATGCACCTTGTTGGCTCGGCGATTGATACATTCGTCGTCGTCGGGCGGTGTCGTTGTAAATTCCCGGATTCTTTGATCTAAATCTTTGTAGGGTTCAGTCCTGGGGAGAGGAGTCACTGATCAAATCGTAGCAATGATCCTTGAATATCCACACGATTGGTCGACGTTGTTGGAGGAAGCAGTGCTTCACCCGAGCGTCTTCCTTAAGGGACCTGCCTCATGCTTAGCATCAATCTTGTTCAATCATATGAGGAAGTATCGTCACTTCGGGAGGGTCCAGGTAGCACTTTGAGCGTGCACCGATTGGGGGATGATTCATTGATTGATGATCAACGATTGGCTTTACCTGGGCGAAATCTCACGTTCCACAGACATTCCAAGTTCGTTTGATATAAATAACTAATAAAGTGGTGCGTCTGCGTTCATCGGCTTTTCCAATTTGGGCAGTTGCATGGATAACGACAAAACAACGTCTAAGTCAGTTCGCGGCTAAAACGCGGACACGTAACTTGAGGTCCGCCGAACTGCTATCCTACCAACTTCAATGCTTCAAACTCAAATCGACGTTTGGGGCGTGACTGCAGATCTCTAATAACGTTAGATTTCTACCGACGGCACACTGACGGGGAGACTTCAAACACCCGCTCCGCCGAGATGTTGTGTTATTGATCTTGGGGTCTTGTCTTCACGTTTTCCACTGTGTTTTACTTGCACTTATTTAAACACTGCACACCGCCTTGTGAGGCCGGTAATGTCCACCCACTCATCCGTTCTCTGCCTTATCCTTTAGCCATCTTTGTGGCATTCTTTAATTTCTTCTTTCGGAGGACCGTGTCACATCCTAGGTACGAAATTGGGTCTGGGTACGGATATCCTCATGATCTTCGAACCCCTTTCGACATCCCAGCGTAGAGGAGTCACTGTAAGTGTAAATTTCTGTCCGCCTAGGAATTTTAGACCGCGAAAGGATTCTGTTTTAGGTTGTCGCCGTGTTCGCCGTGTTATCAGCTTTGGCACTCGCGTTTATAGCCTTCCGAATCATTCGACTCGCTATGATACTCTTTCATAAACGTGACGACAACAAGTCACCACCGGCAGAGATACTATTTTTCCGCACTCAGCTTGGCCACTATGCTGGATGCCTTCTTCTCAGTAATATGTTCATTAGCGCCGCTGGCTTAATTGATTTCAGTTGGGTGTCGCGTTCTGGGTTGGGTCAGGGTAAGTAATTCAGCCGTCTGTACTATCAGTAACAACTTACAAATTTGTCCAGGAGCAGCGTGCTCAGCACAAGGTGAGATACATCTTCGCGGCACAGAAAACACACACTCAAGACATATTACTTATAGCGGTGTTAATGCAAACCGGCATATGGGGTACTTGTTGGTTCACGGCAGCACATGGTGTGCACACCCTCAGCTCACTAGGGTTCCATGTACGTCCAGCCCGCTGGCGCAGTTCCGTATGTGTTGTCCTTGGATGGATAGTCGCGTTTGTGGTTGGTGAGAAAACCTAAAGTGACTCAGTTCTTGCATACTCAGCGATTATGAACAGGACTGGCGCCTCTGTGGAAGGGTAACATGTACGGTCCAACCGGAACGTCCTGCAACATCATGCCCTCTTCTCCAGAGTCGATATTCGTCCCACTCCCGGTATGGTTATCTACAATTACGAGGGGCCAGTGTCTTACTGTTCGGATAATAAAGATCATCTTTGTTGCATTCGTGTCAACTACGATCTATTCTGTTATTTTCATTGTCTTGTATGGGAAGCTAGGCGTGAACGGCCCACCAAAATTACGAGATTCCAACCCAACTAATCAACGAGGAGAAGAATATTATAAATTTGTCAGCGTGATCATACGGGCAATGTTCTGGTGAGACCTCCTCTTTGCCATGACTAGGAATGCACTAATGTTTTCCCAAGGTTTCCCCTCGGTAAGAAGTTCTGTTTTCGTGATTCAAAGTACTTATTTCGGGCTGTATTAAAGCATTTGTGCTCTTATTATTGCCATTCTGCATCACGCACGCTCTCATGTATGTAGGGCATCCGGTATCCTCTGCGTCGAGTGTCTTCGCTGATGCTTGCGTCTCAATGTTGGGTATGTTCTAGAAAGAACTGTGATGATCGCCATGTTGATAAGCTTGATAGGCTTCGTGAATGTTGTACTACTCTGCAATACATTCCGGGTCATTGGTCCTGTTTACCATGGTCCTCGTGCAAGGAACATTGCCAGAGAAACGGTGAAGACATTTGGACACGACCCGTCCTGTGAATCGCCGTTCTACCCAAAGCCTACATTCTACTCGCAATCCGTGGTCCCATTATACGGGAATAACCATCGGACGTACAATTCCATGAAATTGCCTTCAAATCGCCCGAGCAGCTTTTCCTGGGCTAGTATACACCCAAACAGAAGACTTCCCGGCACAGAGAAGGCATCACACAAGTCCGCTCAAATGAAGGCGGCTCCTCCGGTATTGAACGACGTTATTCCTCCTGTAAAGCTTAATCCCTACCCCCGCGTCATTTCGACCCAAATCGGCACCCAGAGACAAAATATAAATTTTCAATCCGAGACACCCCTTGATTCGTCATCACGTACAGCTCGCCCTGTCCCTTACCCTCCCCGTGTCCCTTTCGTGACAGGACCTTCAACCCAGGACAAGGAACGCTCGTTCCAACAGATGGCAAACACTGACAACCTTGGAAGAGGAACAGGGGAGCCAACCTGGAAATCCAAAGCTCCACTCGCAGTGGAGCACCCACGTCTTTCAGTCCTGCGGCCCAAGGCCAACACCTCTAGTCCTGAAAGTGCCAGTGGATTAAACTCCCGACCTTCTTCCTCTGTTTCGACAACGACGGTCAGCACTGACAGTGACCCGGATTATGCGGGAGAGATAAAGTATGCTTATAAGGTTCGATCGCCTTCTCGAGTCCCAGGGCCGAGAAACGATGAACGATACACCGTCACTTCCCCCCCTCCCGCTGCACTGCCACTGCGTCTGCGTGGTCGGAGTTATATGACCGAAAATACTGTCTGGTCACAAGAAAGTGGATACACAGGCGTTCTGGCAGCTGATATGGTTGTTCCTAGGGTGATGGAGGGCGGTCAAGCGGATGTGGGCGAAGTGGTGGGAAGATAGGGATAGGCAACTCCTCCAGGCCTTTCCTCCTAACCTGATACACTGTCCCGATTGTGGTCGGCCGAATCCTTCGGCCCCTCTCACGAACATGTCGAACATCAACGATAGCATTTGCACCCAATTATAGTCTTTTTCTGAGAAATGCCTCTCGACTATGACGTACTTGTACTTTTACTTACACTGTACTATCGGCTACCAGATACATATCCACCCACATACTTAAGCCATTTTTTTGAAACTTGTCTTCTCTCTTCCAGACAACACAAATTTTATGGTGACAATATATGTGCTGTATATACAAAAGCTCCCAAAACTTTAATGGTGTCAGTCCATGGCCTTTTCATTGAATTAGAAAAGCGACTTGATAAGAAGCAAAAGTCACGGCGGTGACCATGTTGCCGAGAGTTGCCGCATCGGAATGTGAATCGGCAGACAAAGGTTAGCGGGAGAAATACAAAGTCAGACCAGCAATGGCAAGCGGAGTGTCAACACAGCAGGCTGTGACACTGCGTTATTTTTGCGTGACACTCCGTGACTGGCGAAGTATGTGGGTGGCTAAGTAGTGGGTAGACTTCGGGGATGTCCGTCACACAATGTTTACCACACAAGTATTACGTACTACTGGCAGCGACATGTATCACGCTCACGTTCCACGTTGCTGTCGTGCTGAAGCTGTCCTAGTTCCAACATAAAAACAGAAGATGGGACATTTACTGGCTATGGGATTTAGCACGGCTACGGGTAAAACCGCGGTGCGGTATCAGCCCATCCAGGATATAATGCTGAAATGCTCAAGTATACACCAGGTTGACGTCCCACATAGCTTCAGTAGACATATTTTATATTTTGAGTCGACAGCACCATTCTATGTCGTTTGGCCAAGATGCGGAGACCATTGTCATCTCAATCATAAGTACAGGGGCTAGATCTACGATTCGATTGCTGAGACTGCCTCAACCTCTGCCGGCATCGATCAGCCCGATATCTCGCTTTGAGCACTATCACCGACGCACATTTTGCATTATACAAGCACACAGAAACTCCGCATGTAATTGGTTAAATCACTCCTTTTTGTAATGCCAACGGAAACACATAACTCAAATCCCTTCCATTAAAAGCTTGCGAATGTCAGTGTTCGATAATCGCGGCGTAACAGAACAAGGGAATGGATCAGGATACCTGTTAAAAGATGCAGATCAAAGTGAAACTCCACTCTGAAAATACTTACGTAGTTACCCCGGTACTGAAACTCGGTTCGAAATCGACCTCTTTGCCTCGTTCGTCGAGAGCTTTTGTTATTTTGAATGCGTACAAAATCGATACGATTGCAACCCAGACTGTGTTGTCAGCAGTATAACGACCGGGACACATGCGTCTGATAAGCAGGGTGGGCGGGGGGATACCATGGGAGAAAGGGATGTTAAAATACCTTCCGAACCCAAATGCAAGGCTGTCAGTGGACTTGTCGCCGTTGAACCTCCCATCCACAATAAATCTTTCAGGTTTGAAGACGTCAGGTTCTGGGTATTCATCTTCGTTATGATGCATCGCCCTTGAAAATAGTGCATCAAGATCCAGGAAAGATAACAGGTCGTGTACAAACCAAACATTTGCCACCACTGCATATCCTAACATATACAGTGAATGGTGACTCAGCACATATGGCTCACATTCTATTATATTATTACCTTTCGGGATAAAAACGTCCTCATAAATGTCGTCGGCTGTGGTAGCGTGGGGAATTGCTGGGGCGAACTCAAGAATTGATGCAGGCAACATGATCGAAATACTTACCAAGGGGTACAACAGGATACATTCTCAATGTCTCCGTCAAAATAGCCTCGATGTACGGCAGATTCGACCTGTCATCAAAGTTTGGAAGTCGATTTGTGCCAACGATCGCCTCAAGCTCTGCCCGTGCCCGTTCTTGTACCTCTGGATGCTGTAGCATGGCGAGCATGAAGCATTGCAATGTCGATATGGTCTGCAAAAATACTCAGTTAGTGCATGCTTCCATACACATTCAGACTGACGGTTTCTGCGCCAGCTGTCGGATCACAGGTGATTAACGAACGAGTCCAAATTTATCCCTCACCATTTGACTTACCTACGAAAGCTGTTGCACATGTCTCTTTCAACAATTGAAGTTGGGAAGGATCATCAACGTCTTTGGTGTTCTTCAAAAGATCAAGTACCACTGCCGAAGCACTGCTACCTGTGGCCTGTCTTTGATGAGTCCTTACTGAGCACATGACTGAGTATAAATTTCACTTCGCGTTTTCTAGCATATTCAAAAGGTTCTGCTATCATCTGGATGGCACAATCCTTGGAAGCCCTCGCCTTGCGTCTAAAAAAGGCGCCTGGGAACCACTCTGGCAAGCTGAGAACTGAGATATTGATCAGCATGATACGGGTAGCAAATAAAGAGAACCACTTGCGAAAAGGGAAAGCATCGATAATGGATGCTCTTTCTGGTGTTAGGCCCTCCATGGCTAGGGCGTTCCCGCGCTCGAACAACTCAACGAGATGGTCATGATTAGGGGCAACTTCGTAGTCGTACACGATCGACATGATCACAGCTGCAGAAAACCTGGACGTATGTCTCCGTTGATTCGTACATTCACTTGACCGAGCGACACTTACCTTTGGATGTGCACGGAATAATCACAAGGTGCATTGAGAATATCCAAGATGAGCTGACGGGCCTTTCTCTGCTGAGTAGAGCGAAAGCCAAGAGTGGCCTCAGCTCTGAAGGCTTGGTGGAACATTCTCCTCTGTGAGCGCCATTCATCGCCGTATTGAGACCAACCGAAATTGAAGGACCAGCCAAACCTAACAGATCAAACTTTCGAGCTAGATATACTGACAATGAACGATGACGTACGGATCTCTCGTAGCAATGTAAGGTCTATCTGAATATATACGAGATCGGCGGTCGAGGAGATCTTTGGCAATTTTCTTTGAGTTAATTATAATGATGTCTTGCTTCAGCACGCGTATCATGAAGATATCACCTGTCACTACAAGGTGAGGCCCTGACCATCATGGTAAACCAAAAAGGGACGAGAGCAGACCGTAACGAGTTGCCCATTCAGCATAGGTCGTCCAAGGTCTCTTAGCGTCAATACCGAACAAATTCCCAACGAGGGGGAGAGGAACAGGTCCAGGAGGGAGACGAAAACCTTGGACCACGCGTCGTCGGCCCTTGAGTAACGCGATCGCAGAGACCACCACCACACCAACGGCCACTACAGTGTGGATCGAATTCCAAGGCACGAAGCGAAACATGTCGAACTATGAGGATGGATGGGTAACGAAACACTGCATACCATTTATATAAGCCTCAACTTCAGCGGGGGATGGATGAACCGGTCGGTTGACCGTGAGACAAAGCATGGAAACGCGGAGAATCACTCCCCTAGCTAACAGGGACCGGACAAAGATCCTGAACAAGCGGCGGCAGCTTCCAATGCCGAGGCAAGATTCGGGCTGCTAGAGGTTAAGAAGTAAACAAGCATTAGTGGTTTTATTAACACTCAAAGGACGACCGTTCAGAATAGCATAGGAGTCGTAGGCCGGTAGCTAAGCTTCTCTGGTCAAAAGTCAGCCTAAGAATGCTGGTACGTGCTCTGACTTCGTGTCGGTACTGCGGCCGTGGCATGGACTTGTGTTATTTGTGTTATTCTACTCTGTGTTGTTTTACTCACCAAAGTTATTTGGAGACTGAGATGATCGAAGGAAGCACCCTTGTGGGAGCCCATGAGGAAGAACCTCCCGCACTAGATTAGAGCCAATTAGACGTACACAGCCTCCGAGGAAGAAAGAATCGTCCTGAGATCAAAAGTGCTCGTAAGCTAGGTGACAAAAAGATACATTTGCGAGGGAACAGTGAAGATGAATGAAAGGTACGAGTCCAATTGTGTCATGTGTGGGCGCATGGCTTGGATGGCGTTCGTCCTCAAGTTCTTTTGCGCCACCTGACTAAGATCGTACGCGTCAAGACTGCCAAGACACCAAACCGAATGCACAGAATTAATCTAGGCGATATAATTAAAAGATCACGCGGAAGCTGCTACCGTGTCGCAGCGTGAGGCGCAGAAGAAATCGTTCACATCTTGGCGAAGTCTCTGTGGCGGGTTTCGACCCGATAACTCCATATAACGTACACGAGATCCCACGCAAATGTCACAGCCAGTTGACATGATGTCGCATTATCCATCCCCGCGGAATCGATGACCATTAGACGAGACGTCCGCGAGAACTTTGGATACACCGTGTCTACAGTCACTGTGCATTTCGATCGCTGTAATGTGCAACCCTAGCCCCTAAGTTCATTCTCTCATTAGGGAATACGCCGAAACGAGCTATTCGCTAAAGTCAGTTCCCCATTCTCTATCCAGTATATATAATCGTTCATCTACAGTTACATTCACATTCTCTCCTATCTCACTGCACTTCTTGGTATTTGATCCTTCCTCACCTTTGCATCATAGAGTGGATCTCTAGGTGACTGGGAAGGATCTCGACTCGTGACGGCAGTGCAGCTTGCGTTCTCGGGCATCGAAACAATCGAGACTGGCCAACAATGCATCGGAGGATCATTTGAACCGAAGGAACATCGATCCGTTCTTAAACGCATCTGGTCTAGCAGCGACGGAGGACCTCCTGAAGTAGATCCCGTTCAACCTATGACGGAAATGTCTGGGTCTGTTTCTTCAAAATTTTTTCTGTGGATACTGCAGCAAACGAATCTCTGCTCGCGAAAGTGATGTAGACGATGATCGAGTAGATTGCGCTGCTCCGTTACCCAAGCTGCGCATGGAGAACGATGATTTTCACTTTGCCCAAGACTTGGCAAACGCCTCGAATCGGAACCAATGGAGTTTGTCATATCGAAAAGTACGTGTAACTCTATTGTACGCTAAAACTAGAGTTTACAGGAACTGAGTCGGTGTACTTATGCATAGTATGGTTCTGAAATATGACGTATCTACTCCAGAAGGCTGTGTCGGCACTTGATTGCAAGCCTCGGAGTTGACCAACATCGCACAGAACATTGCATTTGTAGACATTCCATCAAATCCGGCTCGTACTGCAGAACAGGGATGCTACGCAAGTATACGCCACAGAGCGTGAGGGCCCTTTGAAGGTTCTCACCACGACCTGCCTCCCTTAGTTCGTTCGCGGACTGCTTCGTCTTTGCATTCTTAAACCTCTTCTTTCGGGGGGCTGCATCGCATCACAGCACAGAGGAGCCCTCGTAAGCGTAAGTTTGATCTACTCAGGAGCCTCGGAGCGTGAAAGAGTTCTGTTTTAAGTTGTTGCGGTCCCGTTATCAGCTGTCGTGTTCATAGCCTTGTGAACCATTCGATCTGCTATGATGCTCCTTCATAAAGGTGCTGACAGTGCGTCATGATCGCTAAAGATATTATTCTTCCGCACATGGCCACTATGCTGGATGACTTATTTCAAGTAATGCGTGCATTAGCGTTGCTGGTTCAATTGATTTCAGTTGGGTGTCGCATTCTGGGTTGAGTCAAGGTAGGCAACTCAGCTGTTTGTATTATTAGTGACGACCTACGGGTTTGTCCAGGATCAACGTGTTCAGCACAAGGTGGGATACATCTTCGCAGTCCAAAATACACCACACTACATAGCATTGCGGTGATCAGCACATGGGTACTGCTGGTTCACGGCAGCACACACCCCTCTCTTTGTCATGTTGACGAGTCACCGAAAGGGCGTGGCAACCTCAAAGGCAAAGCATGGTACGGCGGTAGTGATCCTGGCTGACCAGAGACTGAACCTGCAGTAGTCCAGGTAGCGTCAACGTGGGAGTACTTTGCCCCATCCCTGCAAGGAACAACGTTACGGCGACATAAATAGGTCGGAAAATGTGTATCCTTTGTCAACAACTTGTATTTTTGGATATGATCACCAAAGCGTAGGAAAATTGATTGCTGACTGACCTCAAGGCTGAAGTGCTTACTACTGCCAACCACTCAGCTGACAGTAAGTTGGCCACCGATGACGGCGAGCGGGGACTCACCTCATGCATCTGTGCCGTCGCCGGTAAATGAGATGCTTACGAAAAGGAATCAGATACAATGCAACTCTATAACAACGGAGACATTGTACTACCAGAACTCGGATCCGAATGAGAAGCAGAAGTTAAGGAACGGCGGGCTCATGCTTTGTAACTGCACGAACATACACACAACTCAGCCGGTAATAAATTTCTGCGGCAAAGTCGAGATTGGCAAACGTGTAAATAGCGAGATTGGAAGTAGCACATGACATGCTGGACAATCCGGTTGCAATGCAAGAAAACAAGAGAAAACAAAGACACAGTGGGAGATACTGGAGAGCGTGAAAGAAGGAAACGGTCATTGTACAGAGAGTGCAGCGGCGATTATTGGATCCGTGATATCATTACATGACTTGGCCAGACTCGGGAGGGCAGGAGAGGCGCAGGATTGAGCCAACTTTCGGAAAATCTACCAGAGACATTCGCAAGGGAAAGCATAGAAGAAGAAGAAGGGACTGACCTGAACGTAGCATTCCATAGGTTGGACACCGTTCAAGGCCCACTTTCCATCAATAATGATGAACGGTACGCCGTTTACACCGTTCGCTCTGGCAGCCTCGATCATCTTTTCTACACAATCCAGAGCTTCTGTGGACTTGAGAAACTCGATTGCCTTGTGGAGATCTGAGTGAACAAAAGTGTGCGTAACACTAGAAACATACCCTCCCTCTATTCATGAGGCCAACCTTGACGGCGGCATCTGCGAGGAAATTGTCGCTGCTAATATCCTCACCCTTTGTAAGGCACGCGTCGAAGATGAGAGAATTTAGCTGCTGCTGCATTTCCTGGCCGCCGACCTGATAAGACTTCACGGACAGCCTGTGTGCTTGGGTTGACCGACAGATGACACCATCCTCCGCGCTACGCGTGGGGGTTTATTCGCGGACGGTGACAATTGGTAGCTCAAGAAGACGCACATTTTCAAGCCAGCCTTCTGGGCCATGTCTGATGCGACTTTCCACTTTGCCTCTGCCTGCTCCTTGCCAAACTTTTTGACAAGGTAGGCACGGCGGCTGATACCCTTGTTTGCGTCGAGGGCAGGGAGAGAGGCACACATAAGCGTGAACGGACGAGATTCAACGTCGAAACGAATTGGAAGATCGCGGCAGGCCTCGATGGCATCATGGAGGGACTTGTTAGCGATGTAGCAGAAGCTGCATATCTGGGGGAAGATGAGAAAGTGGCGTGGAGAGAGAGAGAGCGGATACAGACATAGTCGGATATGACGATGACTTTGACGATGCGACGAGATTGATTTGAGTCTGGTTCGGACATTGTTTGCTGGAGAGAGGTGGGGGGAGGAGAGGAGGGAGCGAGCCCGGAACGGAGAGGGAATGTGGGGGAAGTGCATGGATGGGACCTGCCTTTCGATAATATAGCCTGCCGATTTCCTCAGCACATCCACCGCATCTGTCAGCATCCCCTGTGACTTGCTAATTCAGTAATATATTCCCACGATTACGCCTCCGTTTTCCCATGCTTAGCAACTACCCTACATCACTCTAGAATATCGAGTTCACGAGCCCACTTCCAATCGCAGCACCTGGATCTCTTGGTCAGTCAGGCTCTCCACTCTCCCACAATGCACTCACCAGCACCGAACCCTGCTCCACCAGCTGCAGATTGTGCCATCTAATGATGTTCGTTACATTCCCATCAAGTCAACACCGGACCACACTCACCACCTGCCCGAGTCCTCCGAACTTGCCTTTCTTCCCTGCCGTTTGCTGTGGCACAGGCTGTGACGTCGGCGTGCCAGCAGGCGGCTCGTAGGAATAGTTGACTGCACCCGGAGGCGGTCCAGCGGGCGGATAGTATCCGGCCGGGGGCGGGTAGTGTGCATGTGGCGGTGCAAGGGGCGATGGGTGTGGTAGCGCAGGAGAAGAGTATGGCTGCACCACAGATCCCTTGGAATGGACAGACGTCATTGACTTGCGGGGCTCAGGGACGAAGATTGGAGACAAGCTTCGAGCTGGCAGCTTTTCCACGTAGTTGGACGGGAACAAGCCTTGTCTCCCCGATCGATTGCGTCCTGCCCACCAGTCTGCGTTCGTTTCTGTGACGACCTCTATCACTTCTCCTGCTTCAAACGACAGATCGTTGGGATCCTACACCTTCCCGTGAACACGACACATGACATACACAAACGCCCATCGTACCTCGCTAGACCATCCCCAGATCGCCCGTGCTTCCACTTTGGGCGGAGCAGGTGACATACTCAAACGCTGTGTCTGTTGAGTCAACGACACAACTGATTGTTCCCCCGAGTGTCTCTCTGCGTGCACAGAGAGCCTTGACAAGATCTCGTCTCCATCGGTCTCCGAGACCTGCCCGTGAGCCATGAGTAGTTCGACATTTTGCCTGGTTTGAGCGAGTATGTGTGCAAAAAGAGCATGAGACTCGACCATGCTGGCAGATGTAGTAGAAACCAACAGATCAGATTGGAATGGGCTCTGTTGTTTATACTGGCGTGGCGACACCGATTCCCGATTACCTCATGTAACTGGCGTTGTACCGGCATGATGCACGGGCCACCTCGCTGAGGGTAGAAGAGGCGTACAAGTCATGTTTCATCCCACACCGCACGGGTCTTCAAGCTGAGACTAGATTGACGCAGCGAGTCGTCGGGTCCATTACAATGTAAGATGTAGGTGTACTTGATGAGAGTTTTAAATTGTGCCACCATCCAACCAACAAGTCGCCCGTTATGTTGTGAGCGGTGACCTATAAATAATATTGCGCAGCGAAACCATCGAGGTTAGAGCGGTGATAACAGCGATGCCCTTCATCAGGGACCATATGTATAGCTCCGCCGTTTCTCCACACAGGGCATATGGGTTCGCATCTTACACCCTCGTTTGATTGTGGTGAGTGACAAAGCATTGGAAAAAGATGTGGTCGTCGGGGATAACATCGCGCGCTTGACTTGCCAATGTCCTATCCGTCAGTTCTCCATCATCATCATCATCATCATCATGCTCATGGGGTCTCTCAATGCTTCTCTACGGTGGCTCCGACACCGCTCAGGGCTCAAGCCAGAACATGGGGACGCGGTAATCATAGGTACGAGTAACGTTTCACGGTTGCAGCCGGCATGTCCGTACCTGCGCGAAAGGTGAGCTCTATAAGTCTGTCAAGTGATGGCATGATCCATAGTGCGGAGTGCCCTTGCCTGAGTCTGCTGTCAGGCTATTCGAGGATGCTCTGGCTACGAACGCGAAGGGTTACGAATTCTGACACTTGACGAAAATAGCACATATCTACTATAAAGGCTGTATTTTGGACACTATCAAATCATCTGATCGGTACTGGACGCGATACATGTGCATGATGAGTGCTGTGTGAAGTTGGTGTGGCGTTATTTGGCACTTGAGACAAAACGAGAGCATCAAATATCGTCCTGTGTGCGACTACTATCTGCATCTTTCTCCCATCCTCCTCTTTTCTTCCTTGTCCTTGTCCTTTCATCCTTGTCTTTTTACTTTTCG
>JBBPUP010000227.1:11857-24519 GCA_038094735.1 Exsudoporus floridanus
TTGTTATCCGCCTGTGCACCACCCTGGATCCTGATATGCTGAGCTGCCCCGGTGGGAAAGACAAAATGCTTGTGTGAATATGTGTGCTCGATGCTCACCGGCCCTGATGTTGTCCGGGATGACGGGTATTTTCTCTTGGATTCATCGAACTGAATATCTACTACGATGATGTGTGACGCGTCATGAAATAGAAGAGGACTTGTGAGCCTCGCAGTGCATGCTTATATGCATGTTTTCGTAAGGGGTGCATTGAGAGCATTCGTGGAGGAATGATTCCTCGAACCTCGGCAGGAACACGGTAGGGCTGACTGCGAGCAAACGTCACAAACGAAGCGATGGACAGTGTGTGCAACTGGTCTATGTATATCAAGGAAGAACAATATGGACACAATAAGAAAGCAGACAAACCACTCCCATTGCTCTGCTACATCATGTCGCTGGGGACGACATCGCCGAGAATGACCAGTATGTGCTACTCACAAGATGGACCTAGGATTAGTGCTGACCATTAAACAAGAACACTCACCACCTATGGAAATCAACGTCCGTCGCGCGCTAAAAAAAAATGCCCGCCTTTTCAAGTCTATCGAATGGCGAGTACAATATTCTGAGCGGCGGTGACCATAAGGGTTCAAGTGTGGTGGGCCGAAGACGGCAAACAAGTGGCAATAATAACAATGCCGCGGCCTGAGCGAGTGTCTACGCGAACTGTTCGAACTTTCCCGCTGCTTCGAAAATTGCGGGCCGTTGTGATTCAACAATGCGATACTGGGTACAGGATATGCGGACCCCGTCACGTTTGTGTGGCAAGCAAAGAATGAACAATAAAAATAAAGAGAGAAGGTGCGCCAGAGGCTGCAGGTACCAGGAAACTAGAGAAGTGCAATCAAACCGAGGCGAACGAAGAGAATTGCGATTATAAAGGTTAAAATAGAATAATATTCACTGCAAACATGGGAGAACCACCGATGCATCAAAAAGAAGGGGGAGGAGAAAGAAAAACGAGTCAAACTGGTCGCGAAAAATGGACAGGAAAAAAAAAAGCCAGACGACCATCTGAGACCATCTCTTAAACTCAACCTCGCACTGAATCTGATCCTGAACTTGAGTCCCGCCGAAGCCACTCACCACTTACCACAGCCACAGTCAACCATAAACGTCGACTCTGGATGTCGATTACAATACCGGAGCCTCGACATGTCGAGTCGCCATGAATGTCGCTCGCCCAATCGTGACCATCGCCTCTGAGTCCGAGTCTTCCCCGCACGACGAAACCGCCGACCTCAGTGCCTCAACTTGAACTCAACCACGTCTCGAAGGGTCGAAGAATAGGTCTTGTTCCCAACCTCGAGAACGGAGCTGTTTCCGACTACGAGATACCGTTAACCACGTCCAACGTGTGTCAACCGTTTCCGCTCGGGCTTGCGCGCACACGTCCCGAGTCTGAGTCCGAGTCGCAGAGTGCAGTAAATTTATAGTCGCGAGAGACGAACAAGCGCCATAGGACGAGAGCATCAACCCACCGTCACCACTCGCAACTTGTCCCCGCGCCCTGAGGTTGGAGGGAAAGCCATGGCGGGAGGGGAGGTGTTGTCATGGCGTCAAAGAGAACGAAAGCGGTAACGGAGCGGTGTTCACAGTGCTAGCGGTTTCTCCCTGATCTGGGCGGTACTGTGGCGTATGCAAGGGGCGACGAGGTCGTCAGAGTAAAGAGATGATCGATGATGGATTCTTTTTGGGAGGTATGCGTAAGTCCTGTGTGTGATGGTGTCGACATTGTCAAAGGTCGAAAAATGGTCGGTATCCGGGGTGCTTGAGAGAAGGTGGCTCGGAAACTCGACAGGACGGAAGGATGTCGTCAAGGAACATAGTAACAGTCTTTCGGGTCGTGTTGTTCAGATTGACGGGATGCAAAGATGCAATATGGGGCAGAAAACCCAATTGAGTCTAGGATCGGCGTCGCACGACTCGTCACGGGAACATGGGCACGGTATTCGAAGCTGGGAAAGGTGGAATGAGCGAATCGTAGCATTCATAGAAGGGTGGACCATACGTTCAGGTGTCCGAGATCAGCAATAGGCGAGAGGCATGCCAATTGAGTACAAGTCGCTGAATCCACGCGAAGAGAGTTGGTAGCCGTGGACATTGTCGAATGATGGTCGGTGGAGCTAGCTGCGAGTAGTTGACCACCCTAGTTTCCAACATACTTGTGGATGGGATGATGCTGCCTCATGAGCGTTGGACGTATACAGGACTTGGTGGTCGGGGGAGACTCAAGTAGCAAATGGAAGCTACGGAAACAAGAAATCCACGAACGGAAGTAAAAGGAGGAAAATAGAAGGAACGACGAAGAAAGTGTACCCCAAACTCTACAACCCTTGACCAAGGCTGACTGAACTGGACATCTTGAGCTTCGTGACAATCCCAATCGCAGTGAAGGAATAGAGACGATCCAGGCAAGGATCGACCACCCGACCACATGTCACCTTTCTCCGCACTGAGTACAATGATTTTTGTCCGCGTCATCGGATTCGACGCCTTCACATCCTGGTCGAACGGACGGATGGACAGCTTTGGAATCAGTGATGCATTGGTACCCACGGTAGCAGGCTGCGAATATGTCGCGAGGGCAAAAAGAAGGTCCGGGCAATCTCAACAACACGATTAGGCGTCATTCGAGTTGTGAGGCCGCTGTCCAGGACCTTGGTGGGCAATGATGCCTCACTTCCGTCTACTACCTTCGCAAGTGTGGCCATTGAGTAAATGGTAGCGTTTCCAGGTGGCGAGATGCATGTCGCAGCACAGACCACATGTAAAACCTCGGTGAATAGCTCTTTCGTTGGAGTGCTGATCTCGATCATACCATCCAATGCAGTTATGGGCTTTAGTGTGTTTACTGGAGTTTCGACGACTGTCGAAGAGGACGATAAAGAGACGGACTGGGGACGTCCACACGAAGATCCCGCTACACCCAATTTCGGCGCGTCGCCCGTGCTGAACAGAACTCCATCTCCACAAATGTTCGTCAATGTCTTGACCTGTTTGACATCCACATCGACAACGATTTTCCAGATCTGCGATGGGAAAGAAGACAGATCAGGAGATGGTAATGGCGACTAGGCGACGTGGAATGCCGGATTGACAGCATGGGTACAAGCAACCGGATTTGGCGTTATCAGCCTCCCAGTCAGTGCTCCAGTGCTCCAGCCGCCAGCAGAAACAGCCTCCGTCGCTTTGACGCGTCCTACAGTCTTGGCCATACCGATGTTGACAGATGGCTTCCGAACGATCCCTGGGTTGCGTTGACTGGAAGTGGAAGCCTTGAGTGGAGCATCTTGCTTCTCCTGAGAAGCCGCCATGACGCCGGTACACGGAGCACAGCTATTGGGTCGCGGTGGGTACTCGTCCGCACACGCGACCTGGGTTGGCCTTGCTGACGCCGATGAGTTTCGACCTCGGCACGATCTTCAATGGCTTCGGTCTTCTTGGACAGAGACCGGTCGGTAGACGACACTGGATGGAATGCAACGACTTCTGGACCTTGGTTGTCTTGTTCGGCAATGGTTTCGACAGAGGCCTATGCAGGGGGCGGGGCCGGTTCGCCTTCGGAACAACAGTCGGCAAAGAAGCAAACCGGGATAGATGCTTTGTTTGAGCCTCACGAGGGACCGATGATCGACGTTTCCTGTGCGGCGTCGGAGCGTGCCGTCTGGTGAGCGGTGGTGGTCTTTCCATTGTCTGGGGTAGTGGATGAGATGTGGGATTTCATACGCTTTGAACTAGTGGCTGACTGGTCACGTGCTTTGTGCCGATCCTGCATATGTATTGCCTGTTTTGGGAAGATGGACGTCCTTTGTGTGTTTTGACCGTCCATTTTATAGTATTTTATAATATTTTATTGTTACTGCTTTGTCGTATTTTTCCGGAGATATAAGATGGCTCGGTGGCACAGCATTCCATCGCACCACTCTCATGTCCACCACCACCATCGACATGGCCCGCTCCTCCTTCTCCTTTGCCCAGCTCGTCCGCCGACTACGCCACACCAACGCGCGCTACGACCAGATCGCCATTCAGTTCCGCTGTCGCATCCGGCCGACGCACCACGCAAAGCGACGCGCCTGCAGGGCAGGTCTCCGCATCGACACCTCGAAAGCGCGTGCCTGCCCCGAAAAGCATATCTCTACCCATCCACCCCCTGTCTTGGACAGATCCGCAGATCCAGACTCGGTGGACACACTGGACACCATGTATGCCACTGCCGAGACCGGGTCCGGCATCGAGGGTCATGGTATTGGCCAGGGGGACGCATATACGCGCGACCCGGCGCTCAGAAACCTTCCCGAGATCGTCGTACGGGAGCCGCGCACCCGCGATGGACACAAACGTGTCATATTGCGTTTGCCACCACTCAAGCTCCCCTTGAACCTCGACTATCCGTCTGGTGCCGCTGTGTCCCAGTTCCAAGGACCGGCCCCGGGTGCACCGCGGTTGCAGCCGAGACAATTGCCAGATGTCGAGTACGGTGTAGACGAGTTGACGCTCGAGTGCTCTCCGTCGTGTGCGTTTGATCCTGTGGCTATTTTCTGTAAACTGACCGGGGTCTGATTCTAAACAGCTATACATGACCTAGGCGCGTATGTGGTGTTGACACCCGTATGTACTAGCATGCGACCGTCTGGCTGTCTACTGATCTAGATATATAGTTCGACCCCTCTGTGTACTCTGGCCTCTGTATCACGATCCCACCCCGTAATTCGAAGCGAAAGTTCCAAGACGTCGAAGCGGATGGGGATGCCACAACTTCTCAGCAGCCCAAGGTTAGTGTTCCTGTGAATACCATTCTTCCCCACCTCATGCCTCGAATAGCGTGTTTTGAGAGCACGCTGGGACGAATTCCAAAGGCAATGAACGAACAGCCCTGATCTCTTATGAACGCTCATCCCTGTACACTGCCACTTATACCTCCGATCCACACATCCAACTCCACTATGCAACCAGCGCATTTCGAACGCTTGTTTTTTTTTCTTGTACACTGTCATTCTCAGTGTATTATGTTGTGTATCATTCATTGACGCGTCTACTACATTAGTTCCTTCTCATTCTGGACAATTACTGGACCTTCCTAATCTAGCACGTGCAATGTTCATCGTATCTTATCAATATTGATGGCAGATCAGCGCTTTCCCATCCCTCTCCTGCTCGATACCAGCACAAGCAAACTTGAAGCATGTCCGATCCGACGACCCAGTCCAACTATGAAGCGATTGCGACGACCGATGTGGAGCTCGACTGGCGCGTTGATTTCGATACCCAGACGGTCTCGGGATCGGCGGTACATCACTTGAGGGTACTCTCCGAGGATGGGGTCGACAAGGTCATGTATGTCGTCTTTGTAGTCCATTTGATTCGGCTGATGCACCACGGGTGCTGCGTACTCGCGACCCGAATGTAGATTCGACACGTCGGACTTGGAGGTGGAGAGGATCGAGGTCAAAATCGGCGAGGAGGCGACGTGGGAAGGTGTCCAGGTGTGTCCATCGTCTCTCTCTGCGCTTGTTCCCCGACATGTTCACATCCCATAGTTCTCGATCGGCGAAGCACACCCAGTGATGGGCTCCGCGCTGACCGTCTCCCTTGGCCGCGTCGTCGATGCAAAGAACACTGTGGAAGGAGGGATCAGTGTGAGGGTAACGTACAAGACCAGGGAGAGCAAGGCGTTACAGTGGTTGGATCCCCAGTACGTCTCATTCTCCACTTACTCGGTTGGGGTGCTGAGCTGCCAATGCTTGGCAGACAAACGCAGGGAAAGAGACACCCGTATTTGTTCAGCCAGTGTCAGCCCATCTACGCGCGTACGTTGGTACCGATCCAAGGTGCGTCCTCACTCGCGACCTGCGTCGTCGATGTGCGTTCATCGTGGGTTGACGGGTAGATACACCTTCGGTGAAGATCGTACGTGTCCTCTCTCCGATTTTTCGCATCTCGGAACATTGAAGGGCCTCCCGGCTCGCGTACTGTGTGCTCGGGTCTTACTAGAGATACACCGCGCGCGTCACGTCCGTCCTACCCGTGCTCATGTCCGCCATCCGTACCGCACCCTCCCTGGAAAACTTTCCGAGCCCAGACGACCTTGGGAAGAAGCTGGTGACTTATGAATACAATCAGGTATGTGTGTGTGTGTTGACGCATGCCACGAACGGATGCCTGATGTGTTTAGCCCGTACCGATCCCTTCGTACCTCCTCGCGATCGCCTCGGGCAACGTCGTCTATCGATCGTTCCATGTACCCGAGGGAAAGACGTGGACGAGCGGTCTTTGGGCCGAACCGGAACTCGTAGACGCGGCGTGGTACGAGTTCAACGAGGACGCGCCCAAGTAAGTCTCTGCTCAGGGGCTGATTGATGCGATCAACGTTTCGTGTAGGTTCTTGGCTGCAGAGGAGGAGATCACGATCCCGTACAGGTTTGGAGTGTATGATTTGTTGGTGCTGCCACCCGCGTTTCCGTATGGAGGCATGGTATGTACTCCGAATGTGCTAGTTCGCGCTATTGATGCATGTCCGGTAGGAAAACGCATGCCTGACGTTCGTCACACCAAGTGAGAGAAGGGTTTGCAAGCGTTCATAGCGCTCATGTGGACTGACATGCGATACAGCACTCCTCACGGGCGACAGGAGTCTCGTCGACGTCGTCGTCCACGAGATCACCCATTCGTGGTTCGGCAACGGTGTTACGTTCGTCTCCCGCTGGCATACCTAACCTCCGCGTCCACACTCACACACGTTCCTTCTTCCAGACATGCTCACGCGAGCCACTTTTGGCTCAACGAGGGCTGGACGACGTACATTGAACGTCTCCTCCAACAGCGTCTCCACACTCCCGCCCACCGCGGGTTTTCGTTCCTGATCGGGCGCAAGGGGCTCGACGACGATCTAGCGCGGTATGCCAATCAGCCTAAATATCAGCGGTTGCAGATCGAATTCGAAAAGGGGGAGGATCCGGACGACGCGTATAGCGATGTGCCGTATGAGAAGGGGGGGAACTTCTTGTTATATCTTGGTACGGTATTTGTGTTGTTTTTTCCGCGTCGTGTACTGACCAGATCCCTCCTGTCGATTGATCGCGATAGAGAGGACATTGGGCGGGTTGGACGTGTTTTTACCGTATGTGAAACATTACGTGCAGAAGTTCATGGGGCGGAGTATTACGACGCAACAATGGAAGGACGATCTGGTGGGGTATTTCAAGGAGGACGAGAAGGTGAGCAAGGCGCTCGAGGGGGTTCTATGGGACGTGAGTCGTTTCATTGACGTGGAAGGGGGGAGACTTGACAACGCATGCACGACAGGAATGGCTCTTCGGCGAGGGTCTGACGCTCCCCGCCCCGGTCGAGTATGACACCACGCTCGCACTCGCATCGTACGCGCTAGCGACGCGATGGGACGAGTCCCGCTCGACGGACGTGTCCGAGTTGGACTTCGGACCGGGGGACCTGGCGGGTATGGACACGAACCAAATCAGTGCGCTCCCCCCACCTTTTTTTTTTTTTCTTCGTTCTGCTCCCGACATTGACACTCGACGCGTCTCGCCCCAGTCGTCTTCCTCGAACGCCTTCAATCCGAATTGATCCCGCCCCTCCCACACACCCACATCGACCACCTCGGCACGGTATACGCACTCGCCGATACGCCCAACGCGGAACTCCGTCTGCGGTTCTACCAGGTGGCGTTGCGCGATGCCAGGTCGAGCGCTGGACGGGCGTACGCGCCTGACGCTGCGCAGTGGGTCGTCGGCGCGGACGGGACGGGCGTGGTCAAGGGCCGGATGAAGTTTTGTAGGCCGGCGTTTCGGGCCGTGGGCGATGTCGATCGGGGGCTGGCGGTGAGGACGTACGAGGCGAACCGGGAGGCGTTTCATCCGATCGCGCAGAGTCTGATCGAAAAGGTGCGTCGCGTGTGTGTATTTGAGGCGGGACGATCAGATGTGTGATGGTCACGTTTAGGATTTGGGGATATTTTCGGTGAGCAAGTAAGTGGGATGGACTCGGGCCTCGGTGATGAAGGGAATATCGAATTATCAGAGATGGGTCAGGGTACGATGTATGACATCCAATGTAACGATCTATATAGGTTTCCAAAAAAAAAAAGAAAAAAAAGAGAAAAAAAGAAATCCAGTCATTGTCCTTGCTCGTCTCCCCTCGTGTACAATCCCACCGCGCCAACACGACCGCGCTACTTGAAATCACCCCACAAGTCCCCAAACACGTCGTCCTTTTTCGACGCCACAGGCTGCGCTGCAAACAGCCCATTATTACCGTTCGTACGCGCAGCACTACCGCCCCAGATGTCCGTCGTATTCAACGCGTTGGCGGGGGTCCCGCCAAAGGTGTTCGTGGCGGTCGTGGTGGGAGCGGCGGGCGCACCCCAAATATTGGCAGACGGCGTCGTGTTGGAGAGGGTACTGGTCCATCCAGAGGAGACGCCCCACTGACCAGTGCCGGTGGTTCCCATCATACTGGCCGGCTGGTGCGATGACGATTGCGATTGCGATGGCGCATGCCCATGAGAGGCAACGCCAAACGCATCCCAGGACGTCTGCACGGGCACAAACTGACCAAACGCGGTCGAGGGCTGGACAGACTGCGCCGATGCAGCGGGCGCAGGCGCTGCGGAAAAGAGGGAGAGAATATCCTGTTTGACGTCTTTGGTCGGGAGTTGGGGTGACACGGTTGGTTTCGAAGAGGGGGGCGCGTGGAAATCGAGTGAGAAGAGGTCGTCTTGGGGTTTAGGTTGTTGTTGGGGCTGGGGTTGGGGTTGAGATGGGGACGAGGACGAGGACGAGGGAGAGGGTTGGGAGGGTGCAGAGGGAACCTGGACGCGCCCCGCGACGGCGGCAGAGAGGAGTTGTCGGGATTGGGAGTGAGAGTGGATGGTGTTTTGGCGGAAGGTGCTGGGGGAGTGGATAGAGGGCGAGGCGGGGCGGGGTGCGGACAGACTCGCGGTAGGTGCGTGCGCGTGGCGGGTGGAGGTCGTGGTCGGTGCAGTGTCCAAGAGCTGTGGGGCAGCGGCGGGGGACGCATCCCCGTTGGAAGCGGGCGAGGCGGGGCCATCGAGGACGGATGGATCCGAGGGGGGAGGACCGTCCTTGGCCCATCGTCGCGATTCGTATTTCGAGCGGATAAAGGATTCCATTTTACTATGGGAAGTAGATTGGAGGTAAGCTTCCCGAGTACGGCAAAAGACGGGACTCACTGGTCAGGGGGAATATGGCCTGCTTTGAGATGGGCTTCCCAGTAGAGGTTCGCGCGGCGGTTACCCCATTTCTGGATAGACTGGGAGGGGTGAGCGGTGGTGCAGGTTGGTGGGCGAAAAAAAGGGGAATACCTCCATCTGCTCGGGGGTCCACATGTCGAGATCGATGGATTTGACGCGGCTGACATGCGTGCCCATCCCGCGGTGGATACCCGAACAGCGTATGCAGAGATACACCCCACTGGAATTGCGCGGAAATGAGTCTGTTGCACAGAGACGAACATGAAAAGGGGGGTCCTCACAGGTTCCAGGATGCCCAGCGAGGATCTGTGCATGCATTTTGTGAGGAAAGGCGAAAAAAAAGAGCAAGTTTGGTGTTGCTCACCGTTGCGTTTGCAGTCTGCACAAAGCTTGTTGTCGGGCTGCTTGATGAGCTCACGGAGAGTTTTTGCGTTGCGCTCGGTGGTTGCTTTGTCTGGCTTGTACATCGTGGTGGATGTCGTCTGATCAAGGAGCGAGGCCTCGAGGCGTTGTGTTCACTGTCAGAATGCAGGCCTGGGAGTGTAGGGCTGTGTCACCGCGTTTGACGAAATACGACGCTTGACCACGTTTTCACCACTTCCTTTACGACCTCCACGACGCGTCCGCCATGTCTTCACCAGCAGCCCGCGCTGAAGCTCGCAGAAGGGCCATCCTCGGTCGGGGTGGCGACCGTCTCGCAAAATTGACCACGTCGGCACGCGGTGAAGATGCGCCAGCGTACGTCCGCGATGGTGAGCCCATCCCCCCGTTTTCCTTCTTTTTCTCATGTTATTTCGGGTCTCATGTCGACTCGCGCACGTCGTTGTAGATACACCCAGAAGAGAGAGCGATGCGTTCGTCGGGGAAGAAATGAGCGCGCCACCACCTCCCCCGCCAAAGGATACCCCGAGGCCATCGCCCCCACCACCCGCCTTCGGGGCCCCTCCCGATCCTTCCGTCTGGTCTGACGAACAACAGCGCCAGTTCATTCAGGCGCTCATGGGCGGCGCCCTCAACCCCGCTGCCTTTCCCCAATCGCAGCCGTCAGTGCCTCCGTCGTTCCCACCCCCACCCACCGCAGGCGATCCACTCGCAAACATGATGGCGCAGTTGACCCAGATGAACCCACCCCAGGGCGGGACTACCGCAGGAAAGGCGCCCGCGGCAGCCGCACCACCCAAGCCGCCGACGCGCTTGCAAAAATGGATGTCGTTGCTCCACGTGGTGTGCATGTGGTGTCTGTTGGCGTTTTTCGTGCTGTGGACGGAGCCGCAGGTGTTTGTGGAAAAGAGCGCGAGCACGGTGGAGATGGCGTTTTGGAAACGCTGGCCCAGGTTGGCGACGCAGGGGTCGTTGGAGGGTGTGTGGGGCGTGCAGTTTGTCGTAAGTGGTTTTGACCTTGGGGATGTCGAGTTTGCTGAGGTTATGTCTTGCAGCCGTTCTTTTGGGCATTTATGACGCTGCAGGTGATGCTGCATTCATTGCGTATATTCTACGGACATGTACGTCGGGGTTCGTCTCGTGTGAAGGACGTGTGTTGACTTCAATCCATCACAGAACGACGTGCAGCCGCCTGCCCTCCTCACACTCGCCCTCCCTCACCTTCCGCCACCATTCCCATCATTGATCACGAATGGGTTGCGGTATCTCCGCATGGGGAGTGCATTCATGGACGACGTTGCTGCCGTCGTGTTCGGTATCGGGATGATCATTTTGATCACGTCTTGGGTTGCGGACTAGATACTTTTTTTGGGTTGTGCTTTCCAACGCTTTTCACAACATGCAGGTTACCGTAGTGTGGTTATGGTAATAAATTATCTACTGCCCAAGGCTGCGGTATTAAGGAAGAATGGCTGCAGCTCCGGTCTTGGGTCGACTCGGCGCATTAAGCATGTCCTGGACCTGTGTCTCTAGCTCCTCCGGGGACGTGGCCTTGGCTGCATTGGTCTTGCGCCGTTTTGCGATCTGCGCGAGTTGTTCCTTTTCCTCGCCGGGCAATACAGGATGACCAGCGGCGAGCGCGGCAGACTTGTATGCCTTCCACGGGTCACCACCCGCAAGATCCATGAGTTCCTTGGCAATGGTCGTCGACCACTTGTTGGACATGTCAATCGTCGACGTCGACCCGTCTTCTATAAAGTACGTTCCAAACACCCACGGGTTCAGTAGGACAAAAGAAAAGAGAAGAGGGAGGGACTCACGAAACTCGACCGTCGCTTGGGGTGTCCAATGTTCGTCGCGTGTCTTGGGAACCTTGCGGACAGCGATCTCGACGAGGGGATTCGCCCAACGTATTCGAGGCAGTTCTTCCTTGACGAAATGTCTATACACAAACATCGGCGTCTTGATGCGGATAGGACAGAGACGGTGCAGCTCACCGTGCACCCATGTGGTCGTTCCGCGCTGCATATGTCAGACTAATGCGACGGAGCCCATTGAGGGAGAGTCGTGGGCCTGCGTTGAGGTGTTCGAGGACGCGAGAGAGATGGGATGGGGGCGGGATGAACTTTCCGCGTCGGCGGGGCATGGTGCGCGTTCGTCGTCGTTCACGTTCGTTCTTAGAGGGCAGGAATGGCGAGGGGGTGGTGTTTGGTTGTGTTGAATTCACAAGGTCTCGCCTGCCTTTTTGGGTGATGACCTCCGTCATAAAAGTACTTGCAAGGTACTAGGCACGTCGTCGCAGACGGGATACTGTATGTTGCCCGAACTCGCGCCCCCAACACAACCTGAAGCCGACGTCAGTGGGTACATATCTTCGATTCGGACTGACGCTTTCAACGAAGGGGGGCAGAATCCCACGCGGGTGCTCGTTCTGGTCTGCGCATGTTCTGTTTGCGGTCAGCTGGTGGGGAGCACGTCGAGGTAACTCTGAAAGAGATCTTTTGACAGCCCGCCCCGGGCTGCGTTTCCAATGTTTCTCCATGAATGTTCGCACCAACGCTCCACGCCGCGAAAACTGGGACACCAACATCTTTCTAGGGGACAGACAAGTCATCACCCGCTGAGCGTCTCCCTTCCCGTCGACGAATTCGGTCCGACAGGGACACGCACTCCACAACGATGGGTAAATCAAGCTATTTGAATTTAGTGTCAATGGACCTGAGTTGAGGATTCCACTGATTCATTGAATTGGCCCGGGGCCATTTCCATGGTATCAGATACACCGACAGTCTATTCATTGCTGTGCTTTACTATCTTCAAACTGTTGCTTCTTTCATTCGATGTATGTGATCATCCATGCTGCATTTTGTCTCCATTCTGTTTCCTTCGAATGTACTCATTACAGATGGTAATATGATAACAGTGGAGGCTCAATAGATAGAGAGGGAAGTTGAGTTGCTGGAGGTTTCAGGCTATCCAGACCTGCACAACACATTTAGGAAAGTAC
>JBBPUP010000228.1:6561-19019 GCA_038094735.1 Exsudoporus floridanus
AGTGTTTGTTACTCGCCGGGCTAGGGATCTGATACAACGTTTGTGTCTTGTTCCTTCTATCTCATTATAATGACCTCCGATAAATTCTGAAAACAGGAAAGCTTGAAGGCTGGGAGCATTCCAGTGCCAATGAAATTGCTGAATTCACTCGTGAATTCGATCAGTCGACAAAGCTCGTCATTCGGAATGATCAAGAACCAGCTTACGTCAGGGTCGCTGGGCGTCGTACCAACAATTCGAAATATAACATCTCCTTTGGGAAGCTGAAGTTATCGGGGTAGGATTTCATTCGACCTACGCTATCGCCACTGATCGTCTTACCTCATATCCTCCAGCAAGGATGCCACTGGCCTGTTCAACGATTCTGTTGACGCCATCATCGGCGCTTTCGAGCAGCAACAGAAATTTGCTACGACACCGATTACCGTGAGTTTTACCTTTTCGGAATAAATCATCATATTTATATGCATTTTCAGACGGCATTCCTCGTTGGGGGACTCTCAACGAACGACTGGCTCTGGAATCGGCTCCAGTCGTATTTCCAGGCTAGGAACATCAAAATTTGTCGTCCGGATGACCATATGTGCGTGCTTGTCTAGCATGCTCGCAAATTATGCTGACTCGTTTTTAGCAATAAAGCAGTCGCTAACGGGGCGGTGTTATCCCACGTGGATCGTGACAACCATCTGGTCGCTTCACGAGCGGCACGTGCTACGTATGGTGTAGTCTGTGCACTTCCCGTCAAGGCAAGCGACGAGGAACACCTCCGAAGGAAGGACCAATGGGAAGTAGACCCGACAGGCGATTGCTACGTGCCAGGCTACTTTGAGTCGAAACTTCATAAGGTAGGCCTCCTCCTTCATGGTGCAGCTCACGAGATATTCTAAACACGGAATTAATTCTCATTGAAAGGGTGCTCATGTTCGTGAGGAGATGGAGTTTTGGGAAACGTTTTCACTTGCGGAAAGAAATCCTAAAGACTTCGGCATACAGACTGTGCGCCTTATGTGTTATCGAGGCAGTATACCCAACCCAAAATGGGTAGACCAAGATCAATGCGAGTTTTTTCCACTCTTCGTCTCGTATTCTCGTTCTCACTTGGAGCATTGCAGCATATTTCTCCACATTGTGTACTATCCGAGTGGACCTAAGCGCGGCTGAGAAAGATCTGGTCATGAAGCGGGCCGCTTCTGGCCAAGTCTACTATCAACTTGATTATGATGTGATCGTGTTGTTTGGGCTCACCGAACTCCAAGCGCAATTAGGCTGGAAGACGAAGGTAAGCCATGAAGCCATCCCCCTCGTCAATTTCTGATTCGGTTCTCTTTCCAGGAGGGCCCACGACGGTGAGTCTCCGTAAATCTGTCCTGTTATGTCGTCTGACTCCCCCTCAGACTCCCAGCGACGGTCTCGTTTGAGGAATGAAAGTTGTCCGGGTTTTTCGCTTCCCGCCAGCGCCCATACTATGGGCCTGAATACACTGGTTGGTTTCACACTACTGATTTAGTATACCCCATCTCGATTTTGATAGTTCAAGCTACGGGTCTTGCAAGATGCTACGGCACTGTCTTGCGTTTATTATTCTGTATTGTAGTGGCCCCTTTGTATGCAATTAAATAGCCGAGTTTCCTCGTAGCAAGGCTCGTCAACAAAGTTCCTACCAATGTATGTACGAAAATTTAGTCCTACACCCACTTGAGAGGCCAGCACTAGAGTAATCTACATTAATCTCTCCGCGCTGTCCCCTCCTTCTCCCTCTTCTACCTGGCTCCGCATGGCGGGGAGAAAATAATCCGACGACCATGTGTATAAAAAATAAATTAAACTAATTCAAAGAGAGAGAGAGAGAGAGAGAGAGAGAAAAGTTAGCACTTCCTCGTCACACAAGCACTCATGCAACACATTCTCATGCCAGGACACTGTTTATTCATGAATAAATTTTTCAACGAGACGGTTGGACGGGGGAGTCATGCAACGGTACGTATTACCAAATTTGGAGAAGGCTAGAGGTGTATATTCAAAGTCCACCGGCCCCATTCAAGGGATGGGCTGTGCGCCATGCGGTGCTGAGCTGGTCATTCGACGATCTCCCCCGGTCCTGCTGAACCTTTTCCGTTGCGCAGCAAGTCACTCACATGCCAGGTGGACTCCTCATGTAATTCATCTCGGGTACTGCCAGCAAACTTCCTGTGGCATTCAAAGGTGCTGTTCCACGCGTGCTGAGTGGATAAAGTGAACACGCAGTTGAACAGGTGTTTCTCGGAGTCTACAGGATAGAAGGTGAGGGGCGGAAATGAAATCGGGAACTCTTGGGAACGAATCAAGGGCCCTTTATTCTCGGGGACTTGCAGCCATGTGCAATGCGTACAAGGCGTGCTCAATGCCAGCTCAATTATGGAGTCATTCCAGGGAACGGCGGATTCGGCGCTAGCGTTGTGGAGCACCATTCGAATCCCGCGGCTCTAACTCCTCGTTTGAGTCTGCCACTAGCGGCCCGGAGGATGATATGAGCACCTCTGTACGGTGGGATCCAGAGGCGAATATTTGGATTACTAATGGTCCGTTACACTGAAATTATGCACATGCATCTCAGTCCCATCAACGCCGTCCCACACTCCATCTGAGCGTTCCCTGGTTGAAGATACGGTCACACCCTCAGAGACCAAACATAAAATTACCGAGCTCCCATATAGGTCTTCTTCGAGTTTCATAAGGCGACCGAAATCACAATGTCGGGACCCACTGTCGGCACTGAGCCTGACCCACACAGAATGTAAGCATCCCAGGAAATTACACTATACATGATTCTTATCTTAGTTCAGCCCTCGTAGCAGAAGCCTGGGCATTTCACGACTACAGTCGTTACGACGAAGGCCCCAACTAAGGCAGGATTCCCTACCTGTGGACTGTACGGTATCGACAGATCCGATTGTACGCCAGGAGTCGCGGAGGGGGAAGAAATTAAAGAAGACAACGGTGCGGCAACAACCACGCGCAGAGGGTAAAGGGCATGACCTCATCGCCCCTTCTAAATCACAGACCGGTTCATACCCGCCCTCTAACCCTGTCCACGAGAGGAACGAGCAGCAGCCGTCCTGTGTCGAAGGAGTCGACCAGCTTGCAACTGATGGCGGCAAAAATGCCTCCTTACCCGTCGATGTCGATCTACACACGGTAGCAGTTCCTGGCATGTTGGACACCGCTGGGAGTGTCGAGCAAGGCACGGGTACGGCATCGCAAAGGCGGTGCGAACGCCCCACTGCGCTCAAGGTATAAACCAGCATTTTTCACCGTCATTGGACAAAATTCTCAAATGTTTTTCAAAAATAGTCTCATTCATCCCTGGCTGTTGTCATCAGTGGAGAGGAAAGAGTAAACACTCCGCGCAGGGCAGATGGAAAGCTACGGAGAGTAAAAACCATCGCGACTAGCAAATTTCGCACCATCGCTGCTGCAGCCCGCCGTTACAGCCGTAAAAGGTCTAGAACAGTGGATCCGGGCACGAGCGCAGCGCAGCCAGGCCTGTCGATGTCCCACTCGGATTACGATCAGTTCCATCATTCAGAGACCATGCAACATGAAGAGAAAGATGCTACTACCACAGTGGTCTATGCTGAAAGCAATAAACTGGAGTCAGTGGACGCCAGGGACACAAAGCGGGCTGCGACAGAATCCGAGGTAATCGAACAGCTTCGACAAGATCTCTCCCATGCTCACTCTCAAATCGCTGAGCTCCAAAAGCGTTGCGAAGCGCAATCAAGAGACCTAGAAAGCTCAAATAACTTGCTCAATACCGCGGATAAATCCTCGGACTCCGATGTCGTCCATGCTCTCCGGAGATTGAATGCAGAGGTGCAGCAGAATACTACGTATATGGCTGATTGGCTAGCGGAATCTTTCGAGTTCGGGAACCTGATGACGAACCAGACGAAGGAACAGAGCTCCGCTGTGCAGAGAGCCTCAGATCACATAGGGCCGATTTTGGTGAAATCCTTGCAGATTAAGACGCCAGACGAGATCCCGATGTTACTCCAAATCGCACTCCAAGCCTATTTCACGTCTGTACTCTGTCAGACTGCATCCTCTTGGGCCTTCGAACCAGGTCACAATGCATTCATCGATGGCATATATCAGAGGTTACGTGTAGTCGGTGAGGATACGAATCCCGAATGCTTTCCTTATTGCCAGCTGACGAGACAAAAAAATGGACATTAGAGGCGCAAGCTATTTCTGGACGTTGGCGTGCGCTCGGGCGCGCTCACATTGTTCAGAATTGGATCACTCACCCAGAGTCCCTCGTCAAAGCGATCATGATGAGCATTTCTGATATCTTGCTGGCTACGGGCTGCACTGCGCCTCACTCCGACATAATACAGAGAGTTGCAATCGAGTTCGAGGAGAAAATAGCCCTGCTTGTTGATCTTGCTAGGCGTCTCAACAAGATATTCGATGAAGTGATTTCAAGCGATTTCGAGGTATTCGTAGTTCGACCTGGCGAGAAGTTCGACGACAAAAAGATGGAAGACACGGATGGCACTGAATCTGGGATTCAGGGGACGTCGTTTGTGTTGTGTACGACCCACTTGGGGTTAATAAAGCGGATACCGATAGGAACGTTGTGGGAGAGGGGGAAGAAACAGAAGATGATAGTTCTCAAAGCGAAGGTCCTGTCCGAGTCCTTTTTAAACACTGAGGATTAGTGAAGCGGTTCTAGATCAGGACATCTGGCCAGGCTCGTCTACGCGTCCATACTTCTGGTACTTGTACAGATTTCAGTCATTATAATGCACCAGATCTTTACATGCCTCCCCGCACTTTCTCCGGTATTTTATCAATACCTACATCTATGCAGATTCATTGCGCAGGCGGTGGATGTAGTAGCGAGTGACAATACACTTAATAGTACTTAGATATTTAATCTTTTCACTCTCCCACGCACGCTGACTCGGACGTTCTCGATGGATATCTTCCCCCCTTTCTTGTCTTTTCGGGCTTGATGTATGACCTACAAACCACTGGCGTTTATACACAATTTGGACGTTTCAGGTGGCTCGATCGGATAATAGGACGAGCCTAGAAGAGGATCGAAGCGAAGTGGGGTGCCTATATGCGCACACTTTTCTTTCATCTCTGTGAATTCACCCGGCATTCAGTCGCGCCCGAGGCTCGTGGCCCCACGACACGAGCTATTGTCAAGGGAATAGTAGGCGGGTTCATGGTCACCGATTTTCTTCATGCACGCTAATGGTGGAACCGGAACAATGTAGGGAGCTCTCTGGCACCTCGAACTTCACACGATTTTCGATTGACTGTCACGTGTTCCTGAGACATAAGTACATAAGTACATACACCCCTAACTACAACAGCGGGCAAAGAGCATTCTCAAGCAAGCTTTCAGCTGACAGAGTCGGCAGTTCCCGAGTTCTATAAGTCAACTTACATAATGGACGTCGTGCATATTTGCAAAGTCTGCCAGTTTCCCTTCGGAGGCACACCATGCAATATGTTGTAACAAGTCGAGTACAACTGTATTGTCTGGTACTGAAGCATCTGTCCAACACGAGGGGGCTGCCCCTTATAAAAAAAACACCTAACCACGAGCTGGTCGCCACATATGTCTTGTGCCTCCCTCGATGGAAATTAAACTCCCTCCTTCATTGGCAGCGCCTCACGATTGACGTTTGAATGCTACACCCTCAACAATCCTTCCGGTCTGGAGATTGAACACGACATCCTAATTCTCCACCAGTGGAGAACCATCTGCATTGACGTCTAGAGACTGAATGTCATCCAGAATCTCCCTGTCCTTCTTCCTTGGTTGTCTTTCCCTATTGGACCCCATAGGCTGCGCATCATCCAGGATCTTGTCATCCTTCTTTCTCGGTTGTCTCTCCTGGTCCTGCACGACGTTTTGGGGTGGAACGTCGTCTGAAACCCTAACCACCCGCCTCGGCTGTCTCTCCTGCATGGGGTTTTTTTCTTCTACTGAACGTCTCTCCTGATTGTTGTCAGAGGGTTGTTTGTCATCTGGAATCTTCAGGAACACCCCCTGTTTGACACCTGAAGGCGGCTGGGTAGCATCTTCGGGCTGACTTTGCTCATTCAAGAGATCTTCATCCACGTCTGGAGGCTGAACATCTCCCCGAGCCTCCTCCAGTGTTGGTGGCCCGCCCTGATTGATGGGGGTAACCCGAGTGTCAGCCTCATTCTCCTTCCTCAACGTCGCCTCGTTTAGAGTTACAGTCTTGTTGGCTGCCTCATCTCTTGGCGATCCCCTGTTGGTGTACAGTGTCTGGAATCCAATGTTACGGTCATTAGCCACAGCAAGATGTTGAAATGGTTTGATCCGTGGCGGACCCGCTACTTACTGTCGAGGGCCGTTCCTGACCCGCGCGACTTGTGGACTGCTGATTGCCCTCAACCGTTCTAGAGTTTCTTCGGGGCCACTTGAATTTGCGGAAAAATGAAACTAGAGATCTGAACCGGTCGGGGGAGCTACGCATTGTGGACCGTTAATAATGATAGAGCTGATGTAGAAGGACAGAGACGATTGCGAAGGAGACATAAACCTGCTTATACGCGAATCATGCTGCTGTGTGCCATGCAAAGCGGTAAAGTTGGTACGAAAACCGGGTGAGGGCCATGCTCGTTACTGAGCTGCATTCTCGGTAGCGGCTACAGGATCCACATGTCGATCACTATACAGGAACAGCACTAGTGTGGAGTTTGTCCCGCCCCAGCACTGCATCGATGGACAGCTAGAGTGGCATTGTCCAAACCGGGAAACTTTTCTACGTAATAATCCTCGGGTGAAAGAGCCCCCTTAAGGCTGTCCGACCTTGCGTCATATCTGGGCAAATAATGCATTAAAAAAAAATTTGCTCCTAACGCATGATGGAGGTGAGCCCGCAACTCAAGCTTCAAGTTGGGCACCATCACTGTCCCCGAGTGTCGACTAGAATCTAGATAATCTCTGCCAGTCTCATCCAGTGAGACAAGTAGTGGCATGTTCTTTTGCCGCGCTCGAGGTATTATTGCTTTACGCAAGTTCTTCAAGTTCTATGTGGAAACGAGCGAAAAACCACTCAGTGACCCTGTTCCCTGGCCATTAGTGCATCTATATCAACGTTTTCCTGAAGCGACCCTTGCTGGCACTGAACTCGCATGTTTCGGATCATTCCACACACAGCCATTGCAGATGCCCATGAGTATATCCCCTTCTTCTGGGTCCACTTGGTGTTCGCTTCCATACGTTGTATCACAAGGCGGCCATGAATGCTGTGGAAATAGGTTGGCATCTCCTTCAAGTTGTATCGTCGCCAATATACATCGAAGGGAATATTGCCGCTTCAGGGTCGGGGTCCGGTAGCAGTTGTTTCGAATTGCTGCTCCGCCCCGGCCCCCAATGACTCACTAATATCAACCATTCAATGTTCAACCGTCTCGCTGCTGGTACTTGATTGTCGTATAGATTATAATTATGGAATCGCTGCAGACATTCAAGCTGGCACCAACAACAAGTCTTTAGAAATCATCGCAGTGATAGTAAATCTCCTGGTGTGTACATTCAAAAGCGCTACAAATACACTGGATTCGGGTCAAACACATGCAAACACAACTTCGGGACTGAAAACTCGTATGCAAAACCTAGGCCTAAGCATCCAAGAAAGATTCAAGAATGACCTTGGCCTTGATCACCGTCAAGGTATCTCTCTTCCCCGACTCTAGCTGCATCCGCTTCGTCATCCCCAACTGAGTTGAGCACAACACTTTCTGACCCGCAGCCGCCTCACCTGCCATCTCTTGGCCTTTGTCGCAATCATCGACGTCCTCCTCCATCCTGGTTTCCTCGAACATTTCCATGGGACGAACAGCCAAAACTTCGAAATCGGCTGACACAACCTCCGCAACCATCTTACTGAACCGCCCGGCGATCGAAATGATGGATGAAATCTTGTCCCCGAACTTGGACGAAACCTTCGACCTTGCGGTGGAAGGAGAGGGGGCACAACCTGCCGCCACGACAATGTCAGACAGTCCTGACACGGTAACAGAGATGAGACTGTTCGGGGAGCTCATGGAGCTGGGTGAAATGTAGGCACGCGTGAGGGATCGCCAACGCCCCGATATCGTTTGTGCCTCTGTTAACGAATGTTGTATGTCGTCAGCAGAACGTTGATCGTATCTGAAACTTGATTTCTTACCCGATTTCTGCAATTGTTCGTATGTCTTGTTGATAAGATCGTTGTACCCTCTCTCGGTGGTCCACGAGGAAATGAGCCAGAGCAGGTAGTATGTAATGTGGGCTTGGAATGCTATTGGTAGATACAGGGCCACGTCGTCGCGTTCCTTCTTCCCCAAGCAGCCCGTCAATGTTTGGCCAATGGACTCGGAAACCCTCTGCACCGCGGAAGCTTGTTCCTTCGTCAGTTTCGCGGCCCGAGGCCGGAAATCTTCGAGTATACACTCGGCCATGAACGTGGTGCTCTGCTGAACCTCCGCGTTGAGCTTCCGCAGTACCTGAATGACCATCGTGTCCGCATATGTATCCGCCGTGGTGACGAAGCGTTGTACGCCGTCCAGTTGGGACTGACGCTCTGCAAGGGCGGATTTGAGTTCCTTCGACTGCTCCTCATAGTGTCGCTGGATCTCGATGGTTTCAGATTGGAAGATCTGTTTGAGTTCGGGAGCTCGGATATAGATCTCCTTGAGGGTGACGAGATGGTGTCGCAGCTCCTCGTTTTCCTTGTTTCTCTTTTCGAGCTCAAGTGCCAAGTATTCCGATCTCTTGCCGTCCGCGCGCAGCCATTGGTCGATCGTGGTGGTGAGCTTAATGACAGCAGCATAATCCTTGACTTCCGTCGCAATCTTTTCATAGACCTTCCTTGACTCTGACGTGAGGGAAGTCTTCCCATGGGCATCGAATTGCTCAGTATGATTCTCCTGAAGCCCCTCAATCTGAGAGGGTAAAGCGGACAGTCTGCGCTGAAGTTGCTCAAGGTCCCTGCGTGCGTGCGCGAGTTCCTCCGCTTTAGCGGAGTCTGAGCGCTTCCATTGCTCGATTTGGTCCTTGAGCGCGGCAACCCCACCAAGGGACGACGTGACCTGGAGTTGTTCACGGAGGGAGGCGAGCTCCGTTGACTGCATCTCACAATGCTGCTGTAACTCGGCGATTCGAGAGGCTGAGGTAGACAGGTCGTGTTGGAGTTGCTCAAGTTTCCCCTGGGCAGTGGCAACCTCCTCTGCCTTAGCGGCATTTGAACGCTTCCACTGTTCGATCTGCGAAGCAAGCTCTGCAGACTGAACCGATTGCGTCGCGCAACGCTGCTGGTATTCGATGATCTGAGAGGACGAAGTGGATAAATCACGACGGAGTTGCTCAAGATCCTTGCGTGCAGCACTGAGCTCCTCCATCTTAATAGCGTCTGAACGTTTCCAACTCTCCATCTGAGAGGTGAACTCCGTAGACCGCGTTTCGTACCGCTTCTGGTGCTCGGTGATTTGGGAGGATGAAGTGGCGAGATTGCGACGGAGCTGCTCGATGTCAGTGCGAGCGGAGGTGAGCTCCTCCGCTTTAGTGGCATCCAAACGTTTCCATTCTTCGATCTGAGAGAGGAGAGAGGAGACGGCGCGATCTTTTCCCGATACCTTGTCTTGGAGCTGGTCTTGGAGAGAGATGAGCTGCTTTGACTGCATGTCATATTGTTGCTGTACTTCGGCGTATTGAGAGCAGGATTTCGTCAGCTTTTGCTGGAGATCCTCGGCCTCCTTGCGAATGGTCGCAATACGTTCTTCCTTCAAAGCATCCGTACGCTTCCATTTCTCGACTTGGGCGGTAAGGGCAGCGACTGAGCGATCTTTCTCTTCATTGGATGACGTTCTAGTTTGGAGCTCGTTGCGCACAGAAACGAGCTCGTGCAACTGCGTCTCATAACGACCCTGAAGTGCAGCGACCTGAGAAGTGGAAGCGGACAAATCTCGCTGAAGCTTCTCAACCTGGTTGAGTGTGGTTACGATCTGCTCTGCCTTCTTGGTATCCGCACTCTTCCACTGGTCCAGTTCTGCGGTTAGGGAGGAAATGGTGTGCTCTTTGCCTTCATAATGCGAGGTCGTGGTTTGGAGCTCGTTGCGTACTGAGGTGAGCTCTCTTGACTGCGCCTCATGACGGCTTCGGAGTTCGGCGAGTTTAGAGGCGGAAGTGGTCAAATCTCTCTGAAGCTTTTCGATTTCCTTGAGGGTGGCCGCGATATCCTCCGCCTTCCTTGCATCCGCACGCTTCCACTGGTCCAGTTCTATAGTAAGGGAGGAAATGGTATGATCTTTGCTCTCATAAAGCGAAGTCTTGGTTTGGAGCTCGTTGCGTACCGAGGTGAGCTCGCTGGACTGCGCCTCACAACGGTTTTGAAGCTCGACGAGTTTAGAGGTGGAAACGGATAAATCTCGCTGAAACTTCTCGACCTGCTTGAGAGCAGTCGCGATCTGCTCTGTTTTATTGGCATCAACGTGCTTCCATTGATCAATCTCGGCAGTGAGGGAGGCGATGGTGCGATCTTTGCCTTCGTTGGACGACGTCCTATTTTGGAGCTCGTTGCGCACAGTGATGAACTCGCGCGACTGCGTCTCGTAACGGCCCTGGAGCTCGGTGAGTTGAGAGGTAGAAGCGGAGAGGTCTTGTTGAAGCTTCTCGACTTGTTTCAGGGTAATCACGATCCGCTCTGCCTTGGTAGTATCTGCACGTTTCCACTGCTCGACTTGGGCAGTGAGCGAGGTGATGGCGCCCTCGTCTTGAGACGTTTTCACTTTGAGCTCATCGCGGACGGCGCTGACCTCTCTCGTCAGTGTCTCGTACGACCTCTGAAGCTCAGCATTCCGAGTAGTGGACGTAGCGAGGTCTCGACGAAGTTCCTCCATCTGCTGATTCTTCTTCTTCAGCGCACGAGCGATGTGCTGAGAAACCGCGTGTTCGGATGGCTCAACTGGGGCCTGATCTGTCCCGTCGGGATATAAAATCTCGATTCGATGGAGCTCGTCACGGACAGAGTTGAGCTCTTTAGACTGCGCCTCGTAACGCTTCTGGAGGGCTGCGCCTTGGGTGGAGGCGGAGGAGAGCTCGAGCCGAAGTTGTTCAGCATCTCTGCGCGCAGCCGCAAGCTGTTCCGCTTTCATGCTATCCTCACGCTTCGCCTGGGCGGCTTCGGCGGTAAGGGAGGAGACAGCGCGTTCCTTCTCCTCAAGTAACGAAACCCTGGCTTGGAGCTCCTTTCGAATAGAGACAATATCCTTCGACTGTACGTCGTAACGCTTCTGGAGTTCGGCCAACTGGGAGGAGAAGGATGCGAGGTCAAGCTGAAGCTTTTCTTTATCTCGGTGTTCAGCGGCGAATTGCTCTGCCTTGGCAGTATCTGCGCGTTTCCATTGATCGACCGCGGCGGTGAGGGCGGTGACCGTGCGCTCTTTCTCCTCGAGCAGGAACTTGTTGGCTTGGAGTTCGTTCCGAACAGTGCCGAGCTCCTTCGACTGCGCGTCGTGGCGCTTCTCAAGTTCTGCTGACTTGGAGGAGGAAGTAGATAGGTCCCTCTGGAGCGTCTCATAGTCTCGGCGTGAACTGGCAATCTGCTCTGCCTTGGTAGTATCTGAGCGCTTCCATTGATCAACTGCAGCGGTGAGGGTGGTGATTATGCGCTCTTTCTCTTCGAGCAGGGACTTGTTGGCTTGGAGTTCGTTCCGAACGGAGCCGAGCTCCTTTGACTGCGCGTCGTAGCGCCTCTGGAGCTCTCCTGATTTGGAAGAGGAGGCAGAGAGGTCCCTTTGGAGCTTCTCGTAGTCTCGGCGTGAACTGGCGATTTGCTCTGCTTTCGTGGAATCTGACTGCTTCCACCGAGCAACCTCGGCGGTGAGGGAGGCGACTAAACGATCATTCTCTTCAATCAACGATGCCTTGGTTTGCAGCTCGTCATGCGCCAAAGCGAACTCGCTTGACTGCGCGTCATAACGCTGCTGTAGTTCAGCTGTTCGAGAGGAAGCGGTGGAGAGGTCGCGCTGAAGTGACTCGTTGTCTCGGCGCGCAGCTGCCTCTGCAGTCTTCCACTGAGCAACTTCGGCAGTGAGAGAGGTAATAGTACGATCCCTTTCGTCGCGGGAGGACGACGTGACTTGCAGTTCGTAGCAGACAGAACTAAGATCTCTCGACAATTCAGCATAACGCCGCTGAAGTTCGGTCATTTGGGATGTCGTATTGGACATGTCTGACGAGAGCTGATCCAATTCCTTGCTCGATATAATAACCTGCCCTTTATTCCTGGCAACAGTGCGCTTCCAATGCTCGATTCGGGTGGTGACAGTTGTAAGAGTGGAGGTGATAGTAGTGATAGTAGTGGTGATGGTGGTGCGATTGGAATCCACTTTGTCGTGGTGTGACGCAGTTCCTGGACGGCCGTCGCCAAGAGAATTAAGCTGAA